>JAOTQR010083078.1:0-38207 GCA_025774065.1 Solanum ossicruentum
TACTCAAATTCACTTGTGTACCTAAACTCCTTTGGAAAGACTTCCAAAACCTCGCAGTGAATTGAGTCCCTCGGTCAAATATAATGGAGATTGGGACTCCATTTAGCCTGACTATCTCTTTGAGGTACAACTTGGCATACTCCTCTGCCGTATATTCACACCTGACAGGTAGGAAATGTGCTGACTTTGTGAGTATATCAATTATTATCCATATGGAGTCAAACTTCTGAAATGAGTAAGGTAACCCAGCAACAAAATCCATGTTGATCATATCCCACCACCATGTTGGAAGCTCTATACACTATATATAACATCCTGGTTTTTGGTGTTCTACTTTCACTTGCTGGCAATTTGGACATTCAGCCACAAATTCTGCAAGGTTCTTTTCATGCGCCCCCACCAAAACACTCTCTTCAGGTCATGGTATATTTTAGTCGATCCTGGATGAATAGAATATCGGGAATGGTGGGCTTCTTTCGTTATCCTTCTTCTTAACCCATCAATATCAGGCACACATAATCTGTTTTGGCTGTAGAGTACTCCATTTTGTGTAAGGTCAAAGCCCTTTATCATACCCTAACTTACTTTTTCCTTAAGTTGTCGTAGAGCAGGATCCTCAAACTCTTTTTCTTTCACCTCTGTTATTATTGAAGACGTCGCTGCATTATCTACAATAGCCCCTTCCTTCGGAGTTTCAAGAAGGCAAACTCCTAAACTAGCTAGTTGTCGTAGATCCTTAGCCACACCTTGACTCACCATGGCCTGATCACCAGTTGTCATCATTGCTTTACGACTTAAAGCATCGGCTACCACATTTGCCTTCCCCGGAGGGTATAGTATATCAACATCATAATCCTTTATCAGCTCCAACCATCTCCATTGTCTTAAGTCTAGGTCTTTCTGCTTAAAAATGTACTGCAAACTCTTATGATTTGTATATATATGTCAATGTGAACCCCATAAAAATAGTGGCGCCATATTTTCAAAGCAAATACCACCGCTGCTAGCTCAAGATTATGAGTTGGGTAATTCTTCTCATGTGGTCATAGTTGTCTGGATGCATAAGTAATTACCCTACCATGCTATATCAAACACACACCCTAAGACATCTCATATAGCATCATAATACTCTGCATACCCCTCAGTGCATTTTGGAAGTACTAGCACAGGTGCAGAAGTTAGCTTATTTTTCAATTCCTGGAAGCTCCTTTCACATGCATCATTCCATTGGAACTTGGTTGCCTTATGTGTAAACTTTGTTAAAGGTGCAAAAATGGAAGAAAAACCCTCAACAAACCTACTATAATAACTTGCCAAACCTAGGAAGCTCCAAACTTCCGTGGGTGTCGTTGGCATTGGCCAATCTTTCACAGCATATATCTTTTCTGAATCAACTCTTATTCCCTTCTCAGACACAATATGACCCAAGAATGCCACTGATTTTAGCTAAAATTCACATTTAAAAAATTTGGCATACAACTGTCGATCACGAAGAACCTGTAGCACTTGTGGTAAGTTATTTGCATGGTCCTCTTCTGACCTTGAGTATACCAAAATGTCATTTATAAATACAATCACGAACACATCCAAGAATGGCTTAAATACCCTATTCATCAGATCCATAAAAATTGCTGGTGCATTCATTAGCCCAAATGACATAACAAGAAATTCAAAGGGACCGTACCATGTTCTGAAAGCAGTCTTAGGTATATCTTCCTCCTTTACCCTCACTTGGTGATAACCCAATCTCAAATCAATTTTTGAAAAACATTTGACACCCTGTAACTGATCAAATAAATCATCAATCCAGGGGAGGGGGTATTTGTTCTTAATGGTCACTCTATTCAATTGTCGATAGTCAATACACATTCTAAAGGTGCCATCCTTTTTGCGAACAAACAGCACTAGTTCACCCTAAGGGGATACACTAGGTCTTATAAAACCCTTCTTCAATAAGTCTTTT
Organism: Solanum ossicruentum; assembly: GCA_025774065.1. Taxonomy (NCBI): domain Eukaryota; kingdom Viridiplantae; phylum Streptophyta; class Magnoliopsida; order Solanales; family Solanaceae; genus Solanum; species Solanum ossicruentum. The sequence continues at coordinate 1,964 of JAOTQR010083078.1, forward strand.
AATTGCTCTTTTAACTTACGGAACTCTGTCGGGGCCTTTTTATATGGAGGGATGGAAATAGTTTGAGTGCCTGGAGGTAAGTCAATACCAAAATCTATTTCTCATTCAGGAGGTAAGCCTGGTAGTTCTTCAGGGAACACATCAACAAATTCATTCACTACTGGTACTGATTCTGAAGTTGGCGATTCTGCCTCCAAAACCCTTACTCGAGCTAAATGACATATATACCCCTTAGATATCATCTTTATGGCCTTAAAGTAAGAAATAAACTTCCCCTTTGGTGCCCTTATGTTGACTTCCCATTCGAGGACTGCCTCATTTGGAAAGTGGAAGTACACTTTCTTAGTTCAGCAATCCAATGTGGCATAGCAAGAAGATAACTAATCCATACCCATCCATTTCTAATTCTATGAGGTCAACCAATGCGTCACGGTCACAAACAGTTACTACACAGTCATAATAAACCCTTCTATCTATAATATATTCACCAATTGGTGTAGACACCTCAATGGGTTTATTCAATAAGTTAGGTGTTCTCTTAAGCTTCCCAGCAATTAGAGGGGTAATGTATGATAGTGTAGAACTAGGGTCAATTAATGCATATACATTATGAGAGAAGATGGACAATGTACCTGTGACCACATCAGGTGAAGCTTCCAAATTTTGACGACTTCCCAAAGCATAAGTGCGATTCAAGACCCCGCTAGAGCTAGATGCCCCTCTAACACCTCTACCATGACCCATAGGTGCTTGCTGAACCCTACCTAATGGAGGAACTGACGATGATGATGCTACTGTTGACCTAGTAGGTGGTGCCATCTCACCTATATGCCTCCTCAGGCAAACTCACATCATGTGTCCTGGTGCACCACACCAATAACAACCACCTGTCCCAACATGACATATGCCCGAATGATTTCTGCCACACTATTTACAAGGCTGCCTAGAAATCATTGACTAGCCTACCAATCCTCCTGTTGTTCGTGAACCTTGTCCCTCAACTTGTTAACCAAATTGATTACTTCTAGGAACTTGAAGTTGTGGTGGAGTACTGGCTTCAGAATAGGAAAATGATGGCCTAGGCGGTCTATTAGAAAACAGAGGCCTAAACTCACCTTGGGATGGTGAAAACTTCCCTGAAGTCCTGGTCCTCTTAGATTGCGCCCTTTCTGACTCCTGTGTCCTCCTTCTCTGCCTCTGGTCCTCCAATTTCTGCGCAAAAGCTTGCATCCTTGCTATGTCCATGTCTTTATTCAAGGAAGCAATAGTACAGTCTCTAACTAGATATGTATCTAATCTATCCACATACCGATGAACTCTATCTGCCATAGTAGCAACAACATTAGGAGCATATCTGGATAAGGAATTAAATTTGACGCTATACTCTCTCACGCTCATATTCCCTTGGTGGAGATTTAGGATTAGATCTGCACGGGCCTCTCGAATCTCCATTGGCAAGTAATTGTCAAGAAAGGCCTCTTTGAACTCCTTCCAGGTAGTCGGGGGTGCATCTATATCCCTGGACTACTTCCACGCTTCATGCCACAATATAGCCACACCCTTCAATTGATATGCTGCTAACTCAACAACTTCTGTACCATTAACATGCATAACATCAAAAGTGTGCTGAATTTGATCAATGAAGTCTTAGGGATCTTCATTAGGATCAGACCCAGTGAAGGATTAAGGGTCCAAATTAAGGAAGTCCTGTATCCTCACGCCAGCTACACTATTTGTACCACCTGCACCCATGACTGGACCTTTCTATGATTGGCCAGCAACTATACGAGTCAGTAGTTAAACCGCATTTCTCAAATCCTGCATTGTAGCATCGATAGGTGGTTCTGTGAGAATTTCACTATTCCTGGGTTCATCAAGAGCTGAAGGGGTTAAAGATGCACGTGATAGGGACTCATCTTGAGCCTCATTTTGTTGTCTCATATGACTAGGCAAACTAGCCTCGACTTCTACTGCCTTTCCTTTACCTTTGTTCTTCCTAGTTTCTGGCATACTTGCTCGCTGTACAAAACAATTCAGGAGTTAGACATAATTCACCTAGCTCTATGGCATGATCTAAAGAATGAAAGAAAGGTAACCAATCCCAAATGCTACAAAGCTTCCTTCTTATAAATGTGGTGTACAACACATCGATAAACAAGACTCTACATTGACATGGCTTTGTAGACTCCCTAGGATGACCCGCTCTGATACCACTTTTGTCACGCACTTGAGTCCCGTTAGGGCGGACTGACACCCATTGCCGATAAGGCTCGGGAGAACTAACCTATATCTATGTGCTTGTATACATATTATAAGGAAATTTCTATGTTTGGCATACTTCTAGGGGGATAAATGGTAATAATAAGATAAAAGGAGATGCAAACGAGTAGGCCGTTGGGGCCACGATGTCTAAAGTATGAGACATGACCACACTTTAATGTACATATTCTACAAAGCCTCTAGTCAAGAGTAACTATCCGTTAATTTTAGGACAGGCCCCGTCTGAATTTACTATATAATGCAAACATATAAACTCTAAATACGCACAAAACTCCAGAACAACCTAGAGCTTGGTAATAGCAGCTGAATGTCCTGAACTCTACTGAGTAAATCTATTATCACCTATACCTACAGCATGAAATGCAGGTCCCCCGCAAGGGACTCAGAATGAGATAATGTACTGAATATGTAAGGTAGCAAATACTATATATGAAGTACAATTCAAATAAAACTATGCACTGGTATAAGATAAGAGACCACCTTTAGTTATACTTTAGAATCATATACTTTATGTTATTTATATTGCTTTACCTTTACTATAAAATCTGTACTATAAAATCTGTGCACAACTGTAATACAAATGTCTAACTGATCAGTGGTAAACTGTATCAGGATCGTCCTTGGCTATGTTATTACTTAACCCCTCAGGCTATCACCCGTAATAAAATGTTTCCCTAACTAGGTGATTCTTTCACCCCTTGCGATATGGGATCGTCCCTGGCTAGGTTCTTCCTTATCCCCCTTGGACTACCACCCGTGATAGGATCGTCCCTAGCTAGGTGATACTTCAACCCCTCGGGCTACCACCTATCAGAAACTGTATACTTTATCTTTTTATTACCTTTGAGATTATTCTGTTGATGGTCATTATATTGGAGCAATAAGGTTGTATATGCAACAGGTGCCATGTAAATAATTATACAGTACAATATGGAAATGAAAAGAGTATGTTACATAGACAATGAAATGCAAATGAACTGAAGTAACTCATGAACTTTGTTTAGAAACAAGAACTCATGTACATAGTATCCATATATTTATGTAGATGTGAAGACAACTATATATAAGATAATATGAATATGTGAAAGGGTGGAGATATGGCTGATTGTCATATTGGAGTAGATAAATGCCTTTGCTTACCAGACGATCTATGTTTCATGCCAAGTGATACGAAATCAAGTAGCCTTACATAGCTTGTTGTATAACCTCGCTACTACCTTGGAGTGGCTGTGGTTTTCCTCAAATATTTAGCTACAATATATTAAGCAATAAGACTAGTATTAGCAGCAACACAACACTTCTAGGCAGTCCAATATCATAAAAATGATCACCCATTAATGGTCTATTATTGCAGCATCTTATCCTCCAAAATTGGGCTTAATTAGGTCTCAAATATGATGAACCTTTGCTGCCAATTTCCAGCTTTCTTCTTAGTTGGTTTTGGGGCGAAATGGCCAAGTAGTTTGTGGTGTACTTAGGATATTTTTAATTCTTCTTGGACTGAAAATAAGGTCCATTTGTGATACTAAAATATGGGTCAAAGTTACACCCTTAACATGGAATTTTTTCATAATCGAACTTGAACAAATTCGGTCTCGAGCCTTGTCTTCGTTTAGCTATCAATTTTAAGCTAAGAAAATAGGTGACTCACCTACTAGATTATTAAGTTATATAATAACCTCAATTCTTTTAGTTAGTTTATGGCTAGTATCTCCTCAATTTAGCACCAACACAAATATACCTTTGACCCTCTTAAGCATTTAGACTCACATATCGCCCATTAACACGAGATTTAAGCACTTTCAAGAATTGACACTAATTTGACCAAACCATAACATGATTCATTTACATAGCATTAGTACATGTAAAATGTGGGGTGTTACAGGATGACTTAACTTATGAGGAGGTTCCAGTTCAGATCTTTGACAGGCAAGCAAAAAGATTGAAGGACAAGGAGGTAGCATCCGTTAAGGGCCTTTGGAGGAACCAACAAGTTGAAAGTGATACAAGGGAGGCCGAAGTGGATATGCAAAAGTAGTATCCTAATTTTTTTCACTCCACTCAAGCCTAAGGTACTAATCCTAGGTCAGGTCTTACATTTCATTCCCTATGTCATTCATACGCATTCATGTTTAAGTTGGTAAACTTATGATGATTTTACACTTATGTAGAGAATTTGAAAATGGTGCTATAGACGTTATGTTGCATTCTTGTTGAGGCTGATTTGTTCATGGCCACTCTTCTCTTGTACGTATCTTTTACATTCGGGGACAAATGTTCTCAAGGGGGAGATATTGAAATGACCCCAAAAAAGTGACAAAAAATGTGCCTCGGAATGCCCAAACTTTTAATCTCCATATATCTCAAAATCCATTCATTATTTCGAAAGTCCAACTTCATATTTGTGATAAGGGGGTCAAAACCAGGTGAAAAAGGGTCTAAAATCATTTTAAGAGTGAAAGATTAGTAATTATAATTTTTTTAGTGACGATTTCCAGAGAGCAGTCCGCGACCCTAGCACAATGCACCAAGGGTACGCTCATGTGTAATTCCTTCTCCGTGTCCTCCAAGCGACACGAAGATGTATATTTTCCTGGCAGTGTTTTTCTTCTGCGGTCCAATTATTCTAAGTGTTGGACCCAGGTTTTTCCAAGCGTGTTTTTATCTACACTTAGCCAAATTTCACTCTTATATTATCCTAAACATTTCCCAATACTCCCCAAAACACTTAGCTATATTTTTACTCCAAAATTCAAGACTCAAAATCCTCATTCGGAATTAAGGATACTCATCAAGCTTCAAGTCTCCATCTTCAATCTTCACCAAAAAACTTCTCCAAAGCTAAGGTATGTGGTGTTGAACCATTGAGTCCTTCCACCCATGGTGCCTAAGCTTTTTTTTTTTTCTAATATTTCATGATTTAAAGTTGATTTTTCATGTGGGTCTTGTATATTGAGATTTACTGCATAATGATTTGAGTTCATAAAATTATGGTTGTTTTAGCATGTTTTGAGCTCTTAATCTTGGATCAAATGTTTAATTTTACGAGGTGTTTTAATGTGATTGTCTTGGGAGTGGGGCAATGTGTTGATTAATGGTTTTACTACATTTCACATCCCCTATGTGTTTGATAAAATGCCCAGTTTCTTGTGGAAATAAAGTTCAAAAGCATGATATATGATATGATTGATGTTATAATGATGAAATGAACTTATGTATATGATATACTCTATATAAAGTGTTGCATTAGACCATATCCGATCCAAGGAGACAAGAGCCTGGGTAACCATGTTGTAGGGTTTATACCCATCAACCATGCGAAAGGTTTATACTTCGTCACTATGTTGATAAGGTGTGATTTTCATCAACCATGTGAGGGGTTTATACCACACAACCACCATGGGGTTTATACCTTGAATAGCTTGCTTGATATCTTCTACACTTGTGATATTCTAAATGAGCGTGAGTTACTTAAGCATGTTTACTTATGCATTGATTATTCATGTTATATTGTTATATCGTGCCTATTTTCTATTGTTATACATATTGATTATGAAGCTTGACTCTTGTTACATTGAATCCCACACACTTAGTACATTCATATATACTAATTCATACTATTGCCCACATGATATCACCATGTAGGAACCGGTGCCCAAGTTGATCATCCCCCTTCTCCATGTGGCTAGTCGGTGTTATTTTAAGCTTGTCGGTGAATCCTCCATTCCGGGGACCTTGATTTATGCTTTCGTCTTGCCTTGTATTAAGACATTCTATTTTTTGTGCTAGTTTGCTTATGAGGATGAGCCCAGTTACTTTGTATTGGCCCCCGCTCTATCTATGTATTTAGAGGTGTTTGTTAGACAAGTTGTCTATTTATGATATGAGCTATGACATCTTGTTTCTTGAGTTGATCTTTTTGGCAAGCTATCCCTTAGTCCCTTTTCCCCTTATGCTTATTTTATGTCTTTTACATGCTTCTGCGACCAATGATGAGTAATGATAAGTTAAGACGTTTGATTGGGGTTCCTTCGGGTTCCCTATTCGCCTCAAATTAACCCACTTCATAATAATCATAAACTCCAATGCTCATGAATGCATATACCCTGAATGATTTGTGAATAAAAATGGGTAGTATAGATTCAATCTACAATCAATAATAAAATATGAAACTCAAGTAAATCCATAAGTAATATCCATATTCAAATCATAATATTGATTGCCCATGCTTAGATCAAACTTTAATGGGACAGTTGATAGTCAAATATTCATAATAATAACGTAATTCAAAATATTAAGACTTAAATCAACTTAAAATTATTAATAAGGCATACTCCATACATAAATTGAATTTATTAAACAATAATCATAAAAACTAATATTTAAAGTAAGAAAAAATTTCAGGAAATTCAAATGAAAAGAGTTTGTGTCTTCTTGGTTGAAAGGGACCAAGAATCAATCCCACATACCTTAGCTAATGGAAGATATTCGAAAAGAAATTTTATGAAGAAAAGTGTTTTCCCTTGATTCCCAAGCTTAGTCTTCAAAAGAGTTGTTAAATAGAAATTTTAGGAGAGTTATATATAATTCTAAGTGTAGGAACGAATTTGAAGGAGATAAATGGAGTTCAGGTCATTTGGGGGTCTTAGGATAGCATAGGAAGTCATAAAAGTCCCTTAGGAGTACCCATAATTACAAAGAAAAAATCCATTAATAAAGTAGAATGAAATTTCTTACTAGGGGTCCCATTAGGAGGTCTCATGGTCCGTACAACGTCTGACGGACTATTAACCCTCCAGTGAGACCATACTTAGGCAATTCACTGGAAACTCTACACGGACCGGCTTTAGGAAAGCTGGAATAAGTCTTGATGCAAATTAGAAATGAGGTGAAAGCAGTTGTATTAGAAAGAAAATTCAAAGATCTTCAATTTGTTACATCGTAGACCACCTAGTTAGTTTTGTGCTAAGAGATATGAGCATTTAAAACTGACCCTTTTGTTGGTTATTATGAAAAGCATAGCCAAAAGAATTCTATACTTAGAAAAATGCACACCACCACCCATATGGACGGGTTCACGGTCCGTACAAAGGTATACAGACTATATGCTTTCTCCATGAAGCTTCTTTTAGAAAAATTCATTAATGACTGAACTCTGAGATAGTGATTTAATACTTAGAAAATTTTCACCCCAAACTGTATAAGGAAAGCCTCACAAATGGTGAAGGACAATACGGTCTCTGAGAGGGTTCATGTGTGAAGTGCCTTGCCCAAAATGTGGATTTTCAAGCCTAATGCAACTATACGGTCTATCATACGAACTATGAAGCCTCACACAGACCGTGTAGGGTTCATGTGTGGTATTCCTTAGTCTCAAACTTCAACAGCAAGGCCAACACATCCCACACGAGGACAAGGGACACTTGAAGGAGCCTCCCAATAGTGTGTATAGCCTCATATGGACCGTGAAGGATTACATGAACCATCACATTGGTCTAAAATTTTGCAAAACAAAATTTCCAAGCTCGATTAAGGTCGTACAAAGTTCAGGTCCTTACAGATACTACACACTATATTATTTAGTCCATTGTATTGCCTTAGTCTAGTCCAGGCATAGTGTAAGGGCCTAGTCCAGACCAAAGGTACCTTGTTGTCTTATATCCACAATCCATGATATGGGTTTTATGTTCCCCTCTGGCTATAACTGTTGGTTTGCTAGTTAAGATACAGTTGGGGGTTGAGATCTTCGACATCAGTTATGGATCCTTGTGTACATACACCTATACACCCTTATTGTGTGTAGGTGTACCTTCTGGGCTTATTGGTCCCCCATTGGTATACGACTGTAGATATTAAGGCCTTACACAACGTACAACACTATGCCTCAATTCAATAATAATTGTGATATGGTTCAACTCGAGTTTAATCAATTTGTTTTGTTGTACACTATTTAATTTTGCTCAGTTGGTGCCTCTGTTTCTACTTAGTTTTTGCTTCTAGTTCTTCTCCATTAGGTTCCCCAGATGCCATAGACATAGTTGACACTTGATATTTGGGTTTCGTTAGTCAGTATCATTACACATCACCTGGGTTGCTTAGTTTAGATTACGTAGTTCTCTAGACATGCATATCTTTTTGCCTTGATCACTGCAGTATTTCATTACATTTGTTCTTACCATATTTAGTATATTTTACTCAGTTGACCAATGATACCTACTTTGTGCCTTCAACTAATTCTCTCTACTACTTTTCTGCATCTACTCATGGTACAGGTCTAGGTATGAGTGGCAGTCGTCGATCTACGGGCTGATAGATATTTTATGGGACGTTGTTTAACATCATCAGATTTGGATATTCTATAGGATCCTTATATTTTATAGGTTGTCTTTTGTATTCAAATACTGACCTTGTACATTATAGTTTAGGTTGTATACATAGGTGCTCATTCTAGATTATATTTATGGCTATATGTACATTTTTATTTTTGTTTTAGGCCTATAGTAACTATGTATAGGTGACTTACTAGTCCTGAGTAGATGGTGATTATCATATTTATATGTTCCTAATATCTTCATCATTAGTTATTCAGGACAGGTGCCATGGGTATTGGGTTGGCTTGCTTGTATGCAGGATCTCACAAGCACCATCATTACTTGAAAGGTTAGGTCATGAGAATATTAACTTTTTATAGCCTCTAACTATTTCAATACTTTTGGAAAACTAAATCAACAATATTTATTTAACTGAATGCGTACTAAAGGACATCTGATTATGTGAAAATACCATAATAAAGGAATTATTGATGATATGGCACCCAAAATTGTGTTAAGCCTAGATAAGACTTATCTTAGTCAGATCCAAGTATGGTATTTTAGTCTATAAAGACCTATGCTACTCTAAAACATGCCGCAAATCTACGACCTCTAAAACACACCGCAAGTCTATTAAAATACAAGCCAAAGTTAAACTAAGGCTAAACATCATTTAATATAAAACACAAGCTAATGCAAATCAATGAAGGACGCAAGAAAATCAATTATAGAAATTCACGTATCTACCTAGTCCAGAAAATTGTTTTAAATATGAATACTATTAAAACCCAAATATTCCTCTAAATGCAAATAAATTTACATAATCAAACTCAATCTAAAGGAAGGAAACTTGTAGCCTTCCTAAAGGCTAATTGTAATGACACCCAAGCTAGTAGCTTGAAAGTGCAAAAACATTAGGTAGAATTCTCAAAGACAATTCATGATTCCAAGTCTACAACCTATGGTTCAGACCATGAGCAGTAGACCAGATTCATGGATGAGAGCTTCAAAAAGTTGGAAATTTACCAAGTGTAAAGTTGTTAACGAAGGTAATTTATGACCTGTGGATGGAAACAAGACCATAGACGGTGTCATAGGTATGAGTTCTAGATATGAATACAATTTAGAGTTTTTGAAATGGACCCATGATTAACAGGATGACCCATAGTCCAATACACAGGCATTAGTTAGCCTCTATGAATAAGGTCTAGAAAAAGGGTATTTTCACTAAGTGTGAAAGGACTCCACAAGGCAATCCACCACCTGTAGATTGAAGAACAACTCGTGGGTAGGGGTTTTGTGATTTATGGTTTGAAATCTGTTTTTGAAGATTGAAAATGGAGAACATGATGATGAGAACCATGGCTCATTTTTGTATCCATGGCCCGTAATCAGGGACTCGTGGTTGTGTTCAACAATATTAATGAAGGGTAATTTTGTACTTTCCTCCAATCTATTCTTAACCTACATCATTTTAGTGACTCTTTAGACCCCTATTCAAACCTTAAAGCCCTAGAGTCACTTTCCTTTTCTTCATTCTTCCATTTTTAAAACATTCTAGGGTATTCATCCTCTTCAAGAAAAATCTTAGGAAGCTAGTGTTTCCAAGGTTCTATTCCATAACAATTGATACCCTCTTCCTAGGCTAAACAAAAGGTATGTGAGTTAATTTGTTGTTCTACTTTTCACCCGTAAATTCCTAAATTCAAGCTTTTACCTTTTTGTTCAGTTCATTAATTTTAACTATGCATGCTAAAGGTGATTTAATGATATTTTAACTTATAATATGCTTTAAATATTACCATAAAGTGTTATATCAAATATTTTAGTGAGTTTTGAGTCAAAGGTGATCACCCCAAAGATTAATGCCTGGAATGTTGATATGTGGGCAGTTTTGCATGTTTTGAAACCGTATATATTCCCACGATCATGCCTTTAACCTCATGATTTATGAATGTTTTGACTTATTACTTAGCCCACTAAGTTTAAAGTTAATCCATGCATATTTAATGACAAAAAATGGGGCAAAGGAATGTTTTAAAGTGATGATTTTTCAAAAGATATAAGCATGTTGACAATTCCCCAAAATGATATTTATGATGGTCCCCGAGATAAAAGGATAATTCTCACTTGGTGGTTACTTAAATTTCGAGATTCTCTTGAGATTTCTACTTATGATTCTGAGTGTCATGATTTTCCTAAATATATGTTTTAAAGATACTATGGGATAACTTAGCAATGAATAAGGCATTGACAAGGGGTTTCATATGGGAACCTCAAAAATTAACCCCTTGCCCCATTGACTATGTGCCATAATTGGAGCTCTTGTATGCTAGGCAAAATGATACACATAGGCCAATTATGATATACGATGATGCATGCTATGTGATGGAGTTCCACATGACAAGTGGTTTCCCCATGCTAGTGTTGGGGGTTGTATTGGATTCCATGTAGTAGCACACTTGGTCTTGTATGTCGCTTATGGTCTATTCCCACAATTTTTATGATCTTGATCTTCGTTCCATCACATGTTTTTTGTTCATACATTAACCTCTCTCATAATGAACAATATTTCTTGTGCATGTTTAAGTGCATGATAATGTTTCCTTTACCATTCAAAGCATGTATGTTTTAAACATACAATCGATGCCATTACTATTTCATATTTTCATTGTATCTCACATAATACATTCCAAAAGAACTAACACATATTTTGCCTACATTATTTTACCATGTAGGGACAGGTGATTAACCATTGTCTCATGGGCAGTTCTTTTGACATTTAAGACTAGTTTTATTGTGGTGAGCCCTTAGTTTGAGACTCCACCAATTTTCTTTTTTCTATTTATTTAGGATTTGATGAATATGTTGACTTTTGGAGGTTTTTACTTTCTATGTTTTTAAGGTTAAGAATCTTTTCTCTTTCATAAAAATTGACCATTTAGAAATTCTAGCCTATCTACCAAGTAGCTGGTATGTCTATGGATGCTACATTTGTTTTAAAATGTTGTCTTTATTCAAGTAATATCCCATAGACCCTATCTTGTTTAGTTCAACAAATTTATGAGTTTTATTCTGAGGAATGCTTCATATGTTAAGATAGCTTGGGTGAGGTGCCTATGGGTGTCTCATTAACAAAATGACAATTAGGTCGAGCCCCTAATCATTACAAACTTTATATCAGAACACGAGAGCTTAAAACGTTCCTCGGATGTCTAAACATACCACATCCAGTAAATTCCTACTTAAAGTTATGTAGCACGTAACAATCTTTGATGAGATTCTATATGATATTTAGGAAAGTATTCCCCTCTTTCTTATCTATGTCATGCTTGTAGGATTGTCTAAGGTTCTCTTATACCTAACAATGGTCTCTTTTCTATTTCTAGGTCATATCACTAAGATGAGCTCCACAACAAGGAACACTCCTGAGTAACAAGCCCCTCAACTACAACAAGATGATAAAGTGTCTCAAATTGAGTTTAGAGTCGCATTTACCATGCTAGACCATGATTTTGCTAATCAGCCAAATAGGGATCTTACCATTCCACTCCAACTACCTACTTTAGCTACATGGGTTAGAGTTTTATAAGGATGTGTCCCTCAAAGTTCCATGATTATAAGACAGAAGAGGATCTCATCGACTTCATTAATGAGACCTACTGGATTGTTGCCATAATGGGAGTTCCCTCAAAAGAGAAAGCAGAGTTGACGGACTACCAACTAAAGGTAGTAGCCAAGATATGGTATGAATAGCGGCTGATAGAGAAGGTCTAAGGAGCGAGTCCAATTGAATAGAAGGAGTTAGAGGGTTCTTTCTTGGACTATTTCTTTCAAACAACCTTAAAGGTGGCTAAGGTACAAGAATTCTTCAACCTTCAACAAGGCACATGAGTGTGAGGGAGTACTGTGTCAAGTTCACCAAACACTACAAATGTGCCCTTTTCATTGTAGCAGATCCAAGAGCCTGTATGAGCACTTTCATCTCCATTGTGTTAGACTTGCTACAAAGGAGTGCAAAACGGCTATTCTTGTGAAGGAGATGGAGATCCCCTAGTAGACTACATGATCTGAGCAAATTGAGAAGGAGAAGTTAAAAGAAGGAGCTAGGGAGTTGAAGAGGACCTTGGTGGATGGTGGGGAATATTCTCACCTAAGGTGTAGAAGTCAGAAGTTCCAATATGGCCAAAAGGGTGGTAGACAATGGCCTATAAACACTCCATCTCCCTGATCCACTAAAGGAGAGGGGGTAGTTCCAATGCCTAAAGATGCAAATTTCCCCAAGTTTGGAAGGCTCCATGAAGAAGAGTGCTTGGCAATCTCTAATATATGCTTTAAGTGTGGGAAGCCTAGGCAAAATGATAAGGATTATAGGAGTAGAGGTACAAGGCCCCAAGGACAAGGTGGAAAAGTTCACGATGGCCCAAGTAATAGCCATTTCTATACTCGTCATGGCCGACAAGAAGTTTAGGAGGCCCAGATGTTGTGAATGGTATGTTGAAAGTTTATAATTTTGATATATATGTATTGTTAGGTCCAGGGAGTAAATTTTTCTCTTGTAACCCCCTTTCTTGCAAAAAGATTTCATCCATGTCACAAAATTTTTAATGAGTGTTATAAACTATTTACACCTACAGGAGATTCCATTGTTGCACAAAGAGTTTATAGAAATTGTTCCATTTCCATCTTGCATAAAGTGTTCACTTGTAACCTAGTTGAATTCTCAAAAATTAATTTTGAAGCTATACTTGTGATGGATTAGTTACATGCTTCCTATATCTCCATCAATTCTAGAACTCATAGAGTCTAGTTCTAATTTCCAAATGAGTATATTCTTTAGTTTAGGGTAGAAATTCTATATGTAGAGGTTGGTTTGTGTCCTTTCCAGTGTCCAAGAGAAGGATCTCAAAGGAATGCATACATCATCTAGTAAGGGTCAAAGATGTCACTTTTAAAGTTCCCTCTCTTGAGTTGTTTCCCATTGTCACTAATTTTACTAATGTCTCTTTGGATAAGTTACCTAGTATTCCTCCCGAAAGGAAAATAAATTTTGGTATAAACCTCTAATGTCGCCAAAGTTATACCTTTTCTTAAGAGGATAAAGCGTTCACCATCAAGAGATAGAACCTAATAAAGTTTAGGGTTGAACCCACAGGGACTACATAGACTCAAGAGAATTCACCAATTTGAAATTCGAATGATTAACCAACTTACTTCCCCAAAGGGTGGGGTTTGTAAAATTTAACAAAAATAATAACTAAAATAACTATCATAAGAGAGACATGATAAACCCCGTGCATATGTAGAAAGTTGTTCTAATGCTAATATCATGTCTCAAGTCCTTAGCAATCTGAGAATTGATGTTCCATATCTTTGATTTGGATAGTACCACAACGAGGAGCATGTACTCACTCACTAGTTAGTCATTTTCTTAATAAATATGTTCATGCATGGATTTGATGCATATTGAATTGACTATGGAAGCAATTAAGCTATTATATGTGATGACTGAAAATAGCAAGTGTGTTGTCATTATTTAAATGCGTATCCACTTTGCCAATATGGAATTAGGAATTTTGTTGAAATGCATGTTATGCAAGATCTAGAAATTGCAAAGTTTGTTTTGAGGTGTAACTTTGTTGATTGTGGATTAAGGAAGGACCATACTCCCTCTTTGTTCGAATAAGTCCACTTGACCTTATTGACATCCCATGACAATGAAGTGAGTCCCTAGTGAAGCCCTTTGAGCCTTGATCCTTTCTTTGGTAACCATGTAAACTTGACTCATATTCATGAAAGACAATTCCTTCTTGTTCCTTACCAATCCCTCCTTGAGCTTGAAATGAACCATGTGGTGGCCAATGTCTATGTTGGGAGTGTTAGTAGAAAGAAGGCGGTGTCTCCCATGAAAGAGTCAAAAAAGGTCCAAAATGAATGAAATAAAAGTGAGGAGTCCCAATATTGAACGAAAGCAACGGAAATGTTCAATTCTTTTAAAAAAAAGTTGAAAAAAGTTTCTTGAAAATGAGGACCCTCCAAAACTATGAAAACGAGTGCAAAATGTGGAGACACTTAGGATGATGAATCAAAAGTAATAGAGATGTAAAAAGGAGAAGAATACACGTAGACCAAAAGGACCTTTGAGCATGAAGAGAATGTGTAGAGTTCCAGGAGGGATGAACCACTCCTATCCATATGCAATCCTACCCAACCATAATCTTTCATTGTAGTCCTAATAAAGTCCTTTGGGATCTTACTCTTAAAAAAAATCAAGTGAACTCTGATTGAGAATTAGGCAAGCCTATGGGTTGAAACTTACTTTCTATTTCTCAATTTGGAAAGTGAGAGTTAAAGAGATCCTTTAAATAATGTCATAATCTTATATGTTCAGGATCTTCATTAGCATAAGGGCAAATGGTGATGGCTTTAGGAAGTGATTATCAGCTACATGAGCAATTGTGAGCATAACTATGTTTTGTTTTCACCTTAGTCATGTCTCGAGGCTTCAAAATCATGTAACTAGTTTATAGTAGTTCAAGTAGCAATACAAAAGATGGAAATATATGTCTTGCTCCCTATAGACCTATTGGCAAGCTCTGAAGTTTGATAGATTGATGTTTGATTTACTTGAAGGCAAGCAAAGGCTTATGTTGGGGGTGATGATAAGTCCATATTTTGGACTCATCTTAATGCTAGTTTGCACTAACACATTATCCTTAGTGTGCTATTATTTTTCATATCTAATGAATGTGCATGTGTTATGTTAGGAAATGGAATTACAGTGCACAAATGAACAATTCTTGACAAATATTGGAAAGGGAGCAAAAGTTCCAAAAGGTGGAGAAAAACGGTATCACCAACATATTCGACAATCCACCAACACTCATAGTGACCACTTGGTATGGAAGCAATAAAGGTTCAAGCCCAAGTTTGGAACACATCAAAATTCAATGTCGCAAAACATATTTGATGCACCACCGAATGGCTCAATAGACTGGCTAAAGTTACAATACTCAAAGCCCAAAACATGCACAAGAAGGCAATTAGATAGGAACTCTAGAGAATTGCCAAATTGTATTAGAAGAGTAATGAACCATCTCCCAATGTTGCAGCGGAGAAAACCTTAAGAAGACACAGAGGGAAGCAGTAAAGTGAACATTAAATGCATCACCAGAGTTCTCAGTGATGGTTTGCCTTTACCGTCGAATGGTAATTCGTAGAACAAACTCACACACTTTTGCATGGAATATTTAAGAATATTAGAAAGAATATTGTACACATCATATCATTCTTCATAGCTTTACGGAGAGAGTAGTACATAGAACATTGCTTCTTTAGAGTGCAAGGGTTACTAGGGTTTTCAGGCATTAGGGAAGCAAAACATGAGTAGATTCATTAGTGATAACCAACTATTCTCTTTTCAATCTTGTTATCGATGACTTTAGCTGCTCTATTTGGTATTAACTCAGTAATTTCTAGCATGTGTTGCTAAAATGCCCATGTATTCTATTGATATAGGTTCTTAATTTATTTATTGGGTTTTTGATATTTTGACTTATTTTTAGTTGATTTGAGTGAATTTACATCCATTGCTATGTTTAATCTATAATTTCAAGGTTACAAACTTCGGGATACCATACATCTCAAATTGTTGCTTTAGCCAAAATGATTAGAGTGTGGAATGGATATAATGGCTGCAAGCCTTTTGGGGTTTCAGTTGAAGTCCATAACCGTGGATTCAATGGTCAAGGTAATAGGGGTTTTGTTGAGACTTCTTAGGCAAAGAATGTCCTCAGCAGTTCACATATGATATTGTAGTTAAATCATATGTAATACTAGTGTATCATAGATGAACATGGGTTATTGAAACGACCCTAGAAAGTGCCAAAACATATGCCTCGGAAGTGCCTGAAATCATAATTTCCATATATCTCAAAATCTTGGCATGATATCAAAAACCCAACTTCATATTCATATTTAGGTGGAAATATTGAGTGGGATATGGGTATAACCTTAATTTTAGAGCAACAGTAGTGAAATTTCATTTCGCCAAAATTTCACATTCCATTGAGTATAAGCGTTTTCTCCACGACGCGGAGCCATCATGGAGATGTGTTATTTTGCTTCCAGTTTTCTATTTTGGTCCAAGGCTTTGGAGTCTTAGGCCTAATTATTCCTATGCATAATGATACCTACACTTAGCCATATTTAACCTTCATATAATACAAGACATTCCCTGATACTTTCTCAAGACATTCCACCATAAATTTCAAGTCCAAAAACTAATTCGGATCTTACAAACTTCACTCAAGCTTCAAGTCTCCATTTCCAATCTTCATCAAGAATTCTCCAAAGTCAAGGGACCTGAGCTCCACTTCATTATCCTCCTCTTCCACATGGCTAGTATGTTTTTCTACAAAGCAATTGGTGAGTCCTCAACTTTGGGGATAATGTATTTAATCTTAAGCCTTGTATAAAAACACTCTTTCCTTTTTATTATATGCTTGAATGTTAGGGTTAATGTGCTATCAAAATACAACACATTTGGTACCTGAAACAAGGGATTTTGTGAGTTCCTAAAGTGACTTTTTAGTGTTTTGATGTGTTTTTTGTGTTAATCTTGCAAAAAAGTTAGGTTAGCATGATTTTGAAAAAAAGTTGCAGATTTTGCTAAAGCATAGGCCTTACGAGCTCACCTACGAGTCGTAGGGTGATGTCGTAGCAAGAATCAGAGACAAAAATTCAGAAATCTGCTAAGTGGAGGTCACCCTCAAGAAACCATTATATGAGTCATAAGTCACACTATGATTCATATAGGTGGACTCGTAGCAAGAATCAGAGAGCCAAGATGTTTGATCAAAAACTGAAGACCAAGACTACGAGACCAACATACAAGTCATAGCTCAAGCAATGACTCATACCTATGGGTCATGCCTATTTAGTTCAAGATGGTAAGAACCTGATAAAAGACCCCGACTATGACTTATAGGTCATCCTAAGAGTCATACCCGCATAACTTATCATCTATCAGTTGTATTTTCTCTGCAAATTCTAGCGCTATTTCGTAAATACTATATATAGCTTAAGTTAGGGTTTTAGCAAAGAGTTCGACCAGTAGAGTGTTGAGAAATACATTTTGAATCTTTTCTTAGTGTTTTAGATTAGTGTATTGTTCTCTTTTGGAAAACCCATTTTGGAGAATGCAAGTCTTGCCTTGTACTCATTGTTGAGCTATCAAGCGTTTGGGTTTGCAATTTGTCGTGCCTATTTTCTTCATTGTTATTGGTAAAACTCTAACTATGTCTATTATTTGTATTTTTGTGTGTTTTCACTTAGCCAAGAGTAGCTAAGCACCCACAACTTAGGGTTGTGGGAACCATGGGTAGTTTAAATTGAGATGATCTAGGTTGCTTGCATTTCTATGATTGGGGTTTTGCATGTATTGTCTATTTCAATTCATTATTAATGTCGTTTGGTGGTGGCTAACACCAAACTCCGCCTACTATTACAATCCTGACCACCATAGTGACGAAGAGAAAAAGGGAAGTAGATGATAGAATTCGATTGATGTCTTCTCATTTAATCAATCGAGGCTGACTAGAAGAAGGTTGACTGGGAAAATAGGTAACGGTTAGTTGGCACACCATTGTTGCTGACCAAGTGCCATGATGATAATTAACCTTTAAGTCACAAGAGGGCAGAGAGAACCTAAGTTACCATCATGCATGCAAATCACAAATTATAGTTATGTTACCTAGGGTAATCAAGTCGACGAACCATGGGAAACACAATTCCCAAGTTGTTCCCTAAAATTGAGTGTTACCTCATGTTATATTTATTAGTAGTTCCATTTTTTTTTTGAAATACAAAACCCCCCTTTAGAGATTATAGTCATAAATACTAGAAATCATTAGTGGTGAAATCTGGAAATCAAGCCCTATATTCTCTGTGGATTCGATCCTAACCTCGGTTAGGTTAATTGCTGACAATGACCACGTTTTTATTGGAATGTGAACATCAGGTCAGAAATTATGGTGCCATTACCGGTGAATACAACTAGGTTTTGATTTGATTTCAGTATTAGTTAGTTTTACTATTGATTTCTAGAGTCTCTTGTACTTTACTTTTGTTTTTGTTGTTTGACTTTATTTATAGGGTATACGAGGTTGTGTGCCCAATATAAGGAGTCAAGAAAATCACTTAGCTCCACTCAATTTGATGATCTGTCGACTATCAAGAAGAATGTCTCAAGTGAATGAAGATATCAAGGTTGAGGAGGGTTTGCATGCGAACAAGGATATGGGAAGAGAGGAGAATCCACCACAAAGGTAACTGGCCACAACTCATGGACTTCAATGAAAATGCTTATGGATGGAACCAACACCAACTTACCCTATGAATATAGATGTTATTGGTGCTATGCTATTGCCCCCTTTATCGGTAAATACTAAGTTAATGGAATCAAGTGGACTGGTCCAAATGCTCTAAAACTGAGGACTATTAACAAGTATACCTTCACAAGATCCCTACCATCATCTTCAAAATGTGGTGTTTGTTTGCAAGAGTGTCATGGCGACACAAAACCTTTCTCTTGATACTGTGGGTTGAGAGTGTTTCCACTATCATTGACTAGAAATGCAGCTGTATGGTTGTCCGAGATTCCTCTTCGTACTATCACAAGATAGGATGAACTTCAAAGAGTATTCCTTGAAAGATATTTCCAATGATCCAAGAAGTTAAGGCTCAAGGACCAAAATCGACTACTTTGAGCAATTGTCGGGTGATTCTATCAGCATAACATAAGAGAGGTTTACTCAATGCTTGAGGATGGTCCTTGATCACAAGATTTTTGATGATTCCTTGGTTGAAATTTTCTATCGAGCACTTGATGAGAATAGTCAACCTTGTGCCGATACGATTATGGGAGGCATGTTCCTAGACCAACCATTTGCATTAGTAGCTGCAAGAATGGAGCAAATGGACAAAACAAATAGAGCATGGGGACAACAAGGGATAGGTGTGATGAAACCCTTTCGTGAGGTTAACACCAATACTGAGCAAGCAAAGGTAAACGAAGATATTATGCAACAACTTACTCAACTTCGCACAAGTATGTACTTTGTTTTAAGGCTAAATCAAGCAAATGTCAAGGCAGTCACTCACCAACCTCCAAAGGTCCCTACTTATAATGATCCATTCTTTGATGAGGATGCGTGTTTTGTAAGCAACCAAGCGACAGGTTTCTGGAACAACACCCAAGGGTCCAATTTGAATTATTGGAGGCAAGGCTCTGGGAATCAAGGTCGAAACTTCAACTATGAGGGGATGTATAGAGATAGATGGGTGGATACTATGAGAGAGAGAGTGCCAGACATAGAATGGGGGAGAAGAGAGGGCTACAGGAATGGTCGTTATGTGGTACCACACAATCGTGATGTCAGAGCAAACAATTTTAGGATTGAAGAAATGTTCAAAAAATTGTTGAAGTGAGCTGACCATCAAGATGAGATTTTAAAGGGAATGAAAGAAGATATTGCAAGTATTAACAAAAAAATTGAGTCTCACTCCCTGGCAATCAACCAACTAGAGCAAAAATTTGGACAAGTTTCTTCAAAATTTAATCAACTCCAAAAGGGTAACCTACCAAGCAATACGGTTCAAAACTCAAAGAATAAAGGGAATTGCATGGCAGTTATGACGAGGAGTGGCAAGAGCACCATAGAACCCCTATGCCAAAGGTGGCAAGAGCACCATAGATCCAGATAGTCAAGGATTACAAACCTAGTATCGCATATGAAAGGCGGTTAAACCCCCCAATGCAAGTGGTATTGAGTAAAGGAATCATCAAATGGTTACATGTAGGAGTAATTTACCCAATTGCTGACAGTGAGTGGGTAAGTCCAATGTAGTGTGTCCCAAAATAGAGAGGTATCACAGTGGTGCCTAATGCAAAGAATGAATGATCCCTATGAGAGCAGTCATAAGATGGAGAATGTGCATGGATTATAGAAAATTAAATGCTTTTACTAAGAAAGATCATTTTCCTATGCCCTTCATGGATCAAATGCTCGGCAGATTGGTAGAAAAGGGATGGTATTGTTTCCTTGACGGTTATTTCAGGTACAATCAAATTGTTGTTGTGCCTGAGGTTCAAGAGAAGAAAACATTCACATGCCCCTATGGTACTTTTGCATTTAAGAGAATGCCCTTTAGAGTTTTTAACACTCCAGCCACATTTCAAAGATACATGATGTCTATCTTCTCGGACATTGTTGAATGTACTATTGAGGTGTTCATGGATTCAGTGTTACAGCCAATCTTTTACAAAATGCCTTTTATATTTGCATGATGTATTGCAGAGGTCGGTCGAGAGTCACTTTGTGCTGAATTGAGAGAAATTCCATTTTATAGTCATAGAAGGCATTGTTCTTGGTCACAACATTTCGGGCAAGGAAATTGATGTCAATAAAGAAAAAATCGAGGTGATAGAGAAATTGTCATCGCCAATTTCGATAAAAGGTTTAAGTAATTTGCTAGGCAACGTTGGGTTTTACCTCTATTTCATAAAGGATTTCTCCAAGATCTCGTAACCATTGTGTAAGTTGCTAGAAAAGAATGTGGAGTTTGTATTTGATGATGCATGCATGTACGCCTTCGAAGAATTAAAAAAAAGACTGACCACAAAGCCTATTATTGTCGCTCCAGATTGGTCACAACCAATTGAACTAATATGTTATGCAAGTGGTGTTGCACTCGGTGTGGTGTTCGGGTAACAGAGAAAGATAGTCCTACATCCGATCTATTATGCCAGTAAAGAACTGAATGTGGCCCCGAAGAATTACACTATGACTGAATAAGAATTGCTTTCATTGGTGTTTACTTTTGAAAAATTCTATTCATACTTGTTCGGAGCTAAAGTGATTGTGCATACAGATCATTTGATACTCAAATATCTTATGGTAAAGAAAGCTGCAAAACTAACTATGATTAGGTGGCTACTTCTCTTGCAGGAAATCAATTTTGACATGATTGATAAAAAAGGTTCAGAAAATCAGGTGGCCGGTCACCTTTCTAGGTTGGAAGTTCAGCCTATGATGAAGTTTGATGATGGACTGTATGTATATAAATGACTCATTCCCCGATGAAAGAGTTCTGGTAGCGTCACATGATCTTACACCTTGGTTTACAGATTATGCTAACTATTTGGTGAGTGATATGGTGCCCACTGATTTAAAGACTCATCAACATAGCAAGTTTATGCATGATGTAAACAAATTCTTTTGGGATGATCCATATTTGTTTCTCATTTATGCAGATGATATCATCTGTAGATGTGTTCCGGAGGTAGAGACGATGAGTATTCTTGAAGCATGTCACTCTTCAATGGTGGGTGGTCATCATAATGCTGTTCGAACTACTTATAAAATGTTGTAATTTGGATACTATTTGCCTCAATACATCAAGATGCCCATGATTTTGTTAAGTCTTGTGACCGCTGTTAAACGGAGGGTGGAGTTTTGTGAAGGCATGAACTTTCTCTAAATCCTATTTTGGTCATAGAACAATTTGATGTTTGGGGTATTGATTCTATGAGACCTTTTGTCAGCTCTCATGGTAATTAATACATAATGGTTGCAGTTTATTGTGTCTCCAAATGGGTGGAGGCCATAGATTTACAAAACAATGAGGGTAATGGTGTTATCAGATTTCTCCAAAAGAATATCTTTTCCAGGTTTGGTATTCCATGAGCTATTATCAGTGATAGAGGCTTTCATTTTTGCAACCGACTATTAAAATCTGTCCTTGAAAGATATGGTGTGAAGCACCGAGTGGCAACCCCATACCTCCCCAAACTAATGGACAAGTGGAAGTATCGAATAGGGAAATAAAGCAAATCTTATACAAAATGGTAAATGACAATTGCATCGATTGGTCAAGGAAGTTAGATGATGCTTTATAGGCATACCAAATGGCTTTCAAGACTCCCATTAGAATGTCCCCTTATCTATTGGTGTTTGGGTAGGCATGTCACCTACAGATCAAACTTGAGCACATGACACTATAGGCATTGAAGACACTGAATCTAAATTGGCATAAAGATGCACCTTCTAGGTTGATGCAGGTAAATGAGCTTAATGAGTTTAGATTGTGTGCATATGAGAGCTCTACCTTGTATAAGTGACGAATGAAAGTTCATCATGATCTCATAATTGAAGATCGCCAATTTGCTCAAGAAGACATACTACTACTCTACAACTCCATGTTAAGGTGTTTTCCTGGAAAACTCAAATCAAGGTGGATGGGGCCCTTCAAAGTAATCCATATCTTTAGTCATGGAGCCGTTGAGCTAGAAAGTAGGGATGGCAAAACATTCAAAGTCAATGGACAAAGGGTCAAATGGTATATGGGTGACATGGAAGAAATCAAAACAACGAAAGATTGGGATATTGAAGAGGCATGAACATAAAAGCTTCTTCTCGTGCAACGACAATAAATCAGGCTCTTCCATGGAGGACACCTAAGGTACGCCCCTTGCACCTTTTCTTTGTGCTTTTACTTTGAGTACAAAGTATCCTATTTTTTTAGGATGGTGGAAGTTATGGATTAAGGTGAAGTCTTAGTAGCCTCAAGTCTATAACTTCCCCTATTTTAGAACACAAGATTTTTTTGTTGTGCTTCTTTCCATGTGGTTGTTTACTTTTCTGTTGAACAGACATGTTTAGGTTGTGTAGATAATGGGTAAATTCATAGCAGTATTATCTAATGGGATATACAGAAAGTTTAGATGTATTTGTAATATTTTGATGAAAAAATTGGGTACTATCAAAATTCTTCAGGTTGTGATTATTGATGCATTTATACATTTTTGAGTATCTGGTAATGTTTGTTCTGATATTATGAAGGTAATCTGAGACTAAAAGCATGACCTGTGAGTCTATACTTGATTGTGGATGCAATTTCCTTATGTGTTGTGAGCTTATTTTGCTACATTCATGCATCTTATATGGACCCAGAACTTACCTTGTTACTCTAAACTTGTTTTTGTGATGTGGTGGATATGAAAAGGATCTTAGGCCTTTGTACTTTGAATGAAACCACTTTCAGCCTAAATGACCCACCAGATGACTGACCGAATCCCTTGTTCCAAAACTTTGAGCTTATCATGTACTCATTCTTTCTTGATACCTTGCTAGCATAAACTTGTTTGATGAAATGCCTTGATATTGGCCAGGTCTATCCTTGAACATGTGAACCTTGATTGAGGCTAAAGTCCTAAGTTGAGGGTGGCTGTAGTTAGTAGCCCTGGTTTGAGGCATAGATATTGTGTACCTCACCTAAGGCTAAAAGCCTAAGTTGAGGGTGGCCCTTATTGTGGTAAAGTAATTATAATAAGATGGTTAGTTGGGAAATCAAGAAAGAATTTAAAATGCATGAATCAAGTGAAGAAAAAGAAAAGAAAAGTGCCTTGAGTTGAGAAAAAATAGAAAAATGAGTCTAAAATTGAGGTAGAGTTGAAACAGAGAAAGAAAGAACTCGAGAAAATTTCATAATAGAAGGATCAAGTGGAGTTATTAAAATGGGTTGGATTATGGAAAGCACAAAGTGTTGGTAAACATGGTTCAAGGATAGGGTTTAGTCACTACTTGCCCAAAATACCATTCCAAAGCACCCTCAACCTATGTTAGAAGCCTGTAAGTCCTAAAGTGATCCAACTCTGTTTTATCACTAAGCCAGTAGATGAGTGTAGAGGCAAGCCTATATTGTTAGTCAGTATGAATTGTATTTCACTTGTAGGAGTGAGAATGTTTCCTCAGTCCCTAAATTCTAAATGCTTTTGAGTGAGTGTGAGGGACTTCTTTCAAGTGAGGGAATTTGCACTACTTGAGTAGCATATGACTATACCAGTGATTGTGGACAGTTGGTGCTCCTAAGCTTGACATAGTTGGATTGTCAAGTCTCTCATAATTGTCTTGTTTCCTCAATAACTTTGCGATCCTATTTTGAAAATAATAGTTGGGTACCTAAATTGGAGGATTTGTTGTATATGCCATGAATAAAGTTACGACGTGTTTCTCTTTGTCTGCGTAGATTGAGTCGTTACTTGAGGACAAGCAACAATCCTAAGTTGAGGGTCTTCATGTGCTGTCAAAATACAACACATTTGGTGCCTGAATCATAGGATTTTGTGAGTTCTTAAAGTGACTTTTTAGTGTATTGATGTGTTTTTGTATTAATCTTGTAGAAAAGTTAGATTGGCATGATTTTGAAGAAAAGTTGTAGATTTTGCTGAAGCATAGGCCTTACGAGCTCACCTACGAGTAGTAGCTCACCCCACAAGTTGTAGGTTATGTCGTAACAAGAATTAGAGATCAAAATTTAGAAATCTGCTAAGTGGGGATCACCCATATAAAGCCATCATACAAGTCGTAAGTCACACTACGATTCGTATAGGTGGACTCATAGCAAGCCAAGGTATTGGACCAAAAACTAAAGACTAAGCCTCCGAGACCAACATAAGAGTAGTAGCTCAAGCAATGAATCGTACCTATGGGGCATACCAGTTTAGTCAAAAATGCCAAGAACTTGATACGAGACCCCGATTGTGACTCGTAGGCCATCCAACGAGTCGTGCCTACATAACTTATCTGCTGCTAGCTGTCTTTTTTGTGTAAATTTTATGGTTGTTTTGTAAATACTATATATAGTATATTAGCTTTTTAGAAGAGAGTTCGACCAACAGACTACTGAGAAATATATTTTGAAGCTTTTCTTAGTTTTTTAAATTAGTTTATTGTTCTCTCTTTGAAAGTCCTTTCCTGGGACTGCAAATCTTGCCTTGTACTCATCGTTGATTGATCAAGCTTGTGGGTTTGTTATTTGTCTTGCCTATTTTCTTTATTGTTATTGGTAAAGCTCTAACTATTTCTATTATTTGCATTCTTGTGTATTTTTCCTTAGCTATGAGTAGCTAAGCACCCACAACTTGAGATTGTGGGAAACTTGGGAAGTGGACATTGAGATGACCTAGGTTTGTTGCATTTATATGATTGGGGTTTTTCATGTATTATCTATTTCCCTTCATTATTAATGTCGTTTGGTGGTTGACAACACCAAACCATGCCTACTATCACGATCCCAACCAAGGTAGTGACGAAGAGGAAAAAGGAATTAGATGACAGAATTTTATTGATGTCTTCTCGTCTAATTTATCGAGATTGACCAAAAGGAGGTTGACTGGGACAATAGGTAACAGTTAGTTGGCACGCCATGGTAGCAGACCAAGCACAATGATGATCATTAACCTTCAAGTCACAAGAGGGCTACGAGAACCTAAGTTACCGTCCTGCATGCAAATCACAAATTGTCGTTATGTTACCTAGGGTAATCAAGTCGACAAACCGTGGGGAACACAATTCCAAGTTGTTCCCTTCAATCAAGACTTTCCTCACGTTATAGTTAGTAGTAGTTTTATTTTGTTTTGAAAATACAAACCGCCCCATTCACCCCCCTCCCTATTTAGGGGTTGTAGTCATAAATACTAGAAATGATTAATGGTGAACCCTGTGGATTCGATCCTAACCTTGGTTAGGTTAATTGCTCTGAACGACTGCTTTTTTATTGGAGTGTGAATATTATGTCAAGGGTGAGCCTGGTTGCTTCTCTTGGCCCCTGCTAAGTTCTATGATTAGAGGTGTTGTTGAAAAAGTTATGTAATGATGCTATGAGCCTTGATTATCCTTGAGTCTATGATTTTTTATTATATGAAGTATGTCCCTTAGCCCCAAGTTTGCTTATTTCTACTCTTTTATTGTTACTTTATTGCTTTTATGGCCAAGGATGTGTAATGATATTTTAAGAGGCTTTCTTGGGGTCCTTTCAGGTTCCCTATGCGTCATGTCACGTCTAGGCATAGGCTTGGGTCTTGAAAAACTTTGTGTAGAGCATTAGTTTGTTAGTGGTCCCCGATATGTAACAAACAATATTGATAAGAATCTTATTCATGGTTGTATTGTGCACCGCAACAATGAGCAAGAGACTATGAGATGTTTTAGGAAATGTTTCCCTTCTTCTTACTCTTTTTCATGTAGTAGAAGTGAAGGTAAGGTCCCCCCCCTCCCCATATTATTGTTTGCTATGCTAGATCATGTCTAACAAAAAAAGAGAAAGAGCCCTCATACTCGAGGAACAACTGACTTATGGTAAGCTCCGGGATGCTCTCACCTTGCAAGCTCAAGTTGTGGCTAACCAAGCCAACCAAGGGGCCCAAACCCCCCATGCTCCTACTCTGACATCTCAGGTTAGAGACTTTATGAGGATGAACCCACCAAAGTTCAATGGGTCTAAGGTTGATGAGGATCCTCAAGAATTCATTGATGAGGTATACAAGGTATTGTCCATAATGGGTGTGAGGTCGGAAGAGAAGGCGGAATGGGCGACTTACCAACTCGAGGGGTGGCACAAATATGGTACACTCAATGGGTCGATGAGAAAGAGAACAACAATGTGGTTCTATGGGAGGAGTTCAAGGTGTTTTTCAACTGGTCCTTTCCTCTTGAGCTTGAGGAGGCCAAACAAGTGTAGTTCATGAATTTGAAGCAAGAGTTTATGAGTGTGAGGGAGTATGCCCTCAAGTTCAACCAACTCTCAAAATATGCTCCACACTTTGTTGCCGACTTGAGGTCTAGAATGAATAAATTTGTTATAGGTGTATCTTATTTTTTAAGTGAAGAATGTCGTACAACAATGTTCATTAGTGACATAGATTTGTCCCGCTTGATTACTTGTGCCGAATAATTGGAGGGAGAGAAATCGAGGAAGAGAAGGGGTCATGAGCCCAAGAGGGCCTGTTTCTTTGGCAAGTTCCAAAGTCACAAAGGTTTCCGGTTTCACTAAGGCCAAGGTTCTTCTCATGCTCCTAGTGGGAGATTTTCCAATGACTACCCAAGGCCCCAAGAGGGTGGTGTGTGGTGCCTAGACTCGTGTATCCAAAGTGTGGTAGAGGCCATAGTGACCCTTTCTTGAGAGACATCAATACTTGTTTTGGGTGTGGAGAAATTAAGGGACTTGCTGGAGAAGGGGTTTATTAGGCCTAGCCAATCACCTTGGAGTGCACAGGTTTTATTTTTGAAGAAGAAGGACGGGTCTCATAGAATGTGTATTGACTACTGGCATCTTAAGAAGTACCATAAAGAATAAATATCCACTACTAAGGATTAATGATTTGTTTGACTATCTTAAAGGGGCTAGCCACTTCTCTAAGATTGATCTTCCATTCGGGTATCATCAAGTGAAGGTGAGGGAGTGTGACATTCCCAAGATGCCCTTCCGGACTAGGTATAGGCATTATGAACTTGTGGTTATGTCTTTTGGGTTGATCGATGCACCGACTATCTTCATGGATCTTTTCAATAAGGTCTTTAAACCCTACCTTTATTTGTTTTTGGTGGTCTTCACTAATGATATTTTGATCTAATCATAAAGAGGAGGAATATTTGGCTCATTTGAGGGTAGTGCTACAAAGATTGAGGGAAGAGAAGTTGTATGCTAAAT
This sequence comes from Solanum ossicruentum, assembly GCA_025774065.1. Taxonomy (NCBI): domain Eukaryota; kingdom Viridiplantae; phylum Streptophyta; class Magnoliopsida; order Solanales; family Solanaceae; genus Solanum; species Solanum ossicruentum. The sequence continues at coordinate 30,106 of JAOTQR010083078.1, forward strand.
ATAAGAAGTGTGAATTTGGTTGAAAGAGGTTGCCTTTCCAGGTCATGTGGTGTTGAGGGATGGTATTAAGGTGGACCCTGAAAAGATGAATATGATTAGAAATTGGCCTAGACCATTGACCCCATCAGACATTAGAAGTTACTTAGGCTTAACAAGTTACTATCGGAGGTTTGTGAATGGGTTCTCTTCTATTGCTTCTCCCAGGACTAAGTAGACCCAAAAAAAGGCTAAGTTTGTGTGGACCTATGAGTGTGAAAGGTCTTTCCAAACCTTGGAGGATAAGCTTGTCTCCGATCCTATCTTATCACTACCAGAAGGGTTGGAAAGGTTTGTTCTTTATTGTGATGCCTTACGGATCGGTTTGGTTTGTGTTTTGATGCAAACTGGTAAGGTAATAGCCTTTGCTTCTGGAAAACTCAAAGTTACTCATTATCTTGAATTAGCCGCCGTGGTTTTTATTTTGAAAATTTGGCATCATTACCTGTATGGAGTGCATGCTGATGTGTTTACCGATCATAAGAGTCTCAAATATGTATCCACTTAAAAAGATCTCAACTTCAGAAAACGAAGGTAGTTAGAGCTTCTAAGGATTATGATATAAGTGTGCATTATAATCCAGATAAGGCTATATTGTGGAAGATGCTTTAAGTAGAGTGTATATGGGTAGCCTAGCTCATGTTGATGGTGAAGGCAAAGAGGTGGGTAAGGAGTTCCATCGGTTGGCTAGATTGGGGGTTAGGTTGGAAGAGGTTGATAATGGTGGCATTATGGTTGTTCATCGCTCAAAGTCTTCCTTGGTTGATGCGGTAAAAGAAAAACAAGATCTTGATCCCTCCTTGTTAGAATTGAAGGCTTTGGTGAGAGAGGGCAAGGTGGAGGCTTTTTTCTCAAGGGAGAGATGGTGCCATTAGGTACAAGTGCATGTTGTGTATGCCTTGTTTTTATGACTTAAGAGAGAAGATTCTTAATGAGGCCCATAATTCTTCTTATTCTACCTACCCCGGTTCTACAAAGATTTATAGGTATTTGAGAGATGTGTTTTGGTTTAGAGGTATGATGAAAGACTTTGCCAAACTTGCATCCTGCTGTCATAGTTGCCAACAAGTCAAAGCGAAACACCAAAGGCCCGGTGGCCTAACGCAAGACACAGATATTCCTACTTGGAAGTGGGAGAAAGTTAACATTGATTTTGTGCTTGGGTTGCCTAAGACTAGAAAAGGTTTCGATTCTATTTGGGTAGTACTTGATAGGATGACAAAGTCAGCCCATTTCCTACTGTTTAAGACTACTTATAAAGCCGAAGACTATGCTAAATTGTACATTTATGAGTTGGTGAGATTTGATGGGTGGCCCTTGTCTATCATATCGGATCATGGTGTTCATTCACTTCACACTTTTGGATGTCTTTCCAATGAGGTCTTGGAACCAAGATGAAGCTTCGAACAGCCTTTCATGCTCAAATGGATGCCAAAGCTGAATGAACTATTCAAGCTCTTGAAGTGGGAGAAATGGATTTGTTGGGTCCGGATCAGGTTATGGAGCCTATGGAGAAGGTAAGGTTGATTAGAGAAAGGTTAAAAAAACCCGAAAGTCATCAAAGTCCTAAGCCGATGTGAGGAGAAGGGAGATTGAAATTAAAGTTGGTTATTAGATATATTTAAAGGTTTCACCTATGAAAGGTGTGGTTTGTTTTGTTAAGAAATGGAAATTGAGTCAAATATATATGGGTCCTTATAGGGTCTTGAAGAGGACTGGTAAGGTAGCTTATGACTTGGAGTTGCCTAGTGAAATAGATATGGTACATCTAGTCTTTCATGTGTCTATGTTGAGGAAATATGCGGGTGATCCAACTGCTAGTATACCATTGGGTGTTATTTAAGACAACTTGAGTTATGAAGAAGTTCCAGTAGAGGCCTTGGATAGACAAATGAAGAGTTTGAGGAACAAGGATGTTGGATCCATTAAGGTCCTTTGTAGGAATCAGCAAGTTGAAATTGCTACATGGGAGGTCGAAGCAGACATGCAAAAGCGATACCCCTATCTTTTCCATTCTACCCAAGGCTAAGGTACTAATTCTAAGTCTTCGTTGTGCTTTTATGCCTCACATATCAGCCCTATATGTCATATGCATGCATTCATGTTTATGTTGACAAATTCATGGTGATTTTGATACTTATGTTGAAATTTTTGAAATGATGTTTAAGTACATTATTGCATTCTTGTTGGGGCTGATTTCCTAATGATTACTCTTTTTATGTATGATTCATTGACATTCGAGAACGAATGTTCCCAAGGAGGAGATATTGAAATGTCCCCAAATATTGCTCGAAAATGTGCCTCGGAAGTGTCTGGAATCATAATTTCCATATATCTCAAATTTGTTTGTGATATCAAAAGTCCAACTTCATTTTCTTATTCATGGGGAAAATTTGAGTGGAAAATTGGAATAACCTAAATTTTAGAGCAGCCATAGCAAAATTTCATTTTACCAAAATTTCACATTCCAGTGAGGGTATGCGTTCTCTTCGCGACGTGGAGCCATCATAGAGATGTGTTATTTTACTGCCTATTTTCTATTTTTTGGTCCAAATCTTTGGGTATTTGGCCTAAGTCCTCCCTTGCATACAATGCCTATACATAGCCATATTTTACATTCATATCATATAAGACATTACCCAATATGCTCTCAAACACATAGACAAATATTCCACCCTGAATTTCAAGTCCTAAAACTCATCTGGATCTTAAGGATTTCACCCAGCATTTAAGTCTCCATTTCAAATATTAATCAAGAATTCTCCAAAGTCAAGGGATCTGAGCTTCAGTTGATCATCCTCCTCCTCCACATGGCTAGTACAATCTCTCTACAAAGTAAGTGGTGAGTCTTCAACTTTGGGGACAATGTCTTTGATCTTATGACATAAAGACTCTCTTTCCTTTTTACTGTATGCTTGAGTATGATTGTGAGCCCGGTTGCTTGTCATGGTCCCCACTAAGTTTTATGTTTAAAGGTATTGTTGGACAAATTATGTAATGATACTATGGGCCTTGATTCTCTTTGACTATATGATGTTTTATGATATGAAGGATTTCTCTTAGCCCTATGTCTCCTTATTTCTACTCTTTTATTGTTATTCTATTGCTTCAATGACCAAGGGTGTGTAATAATATATTAAGAGGCTTTCTTGGTTCTCTTCGGGTTCTCCACGAGCCGTGTAATGTCAAGATTGTAGGCTTGGGCCGTGATAGTTATAAGAAATCTATCCTATTCACTTATTATCAACTCATTTAGTCAAATATTTAGACCTAGCTAGTAGATCGATTCTCATATTTTCATATCCCTAATATCCTCCCAAATTTACTAATTATCTTGTTAATTAGCTATTGTGTAGTTTGAGTCTTGCTTTCAATTGTAGTGACCCTTCAGATCCTACAATTGTATATCCTAACGAACTACCTTTATTTGTGAACTATGATTCCTTGTGGTGTTCAACCCCAATCTTTTAGTTGGGTCATTATGCTAATGATGGTTGTCCCTGTTTCGTTTGTGTAGCCATGTTGAGCAACATCATCCCTTCCCCCTCATGTTTTGTATAAAAGTCTCAATTTAAAGCCTATGAATGCTTGAAATGGTTAGATGGCTTTGGTAAGAAGCCTTCGAGTATCTCATTCTCCGTGAAACGTCTAGGCGTCAAGGTCAGGTCGTGACAACCATTCTATCTTGACTAGATGCATCGATATGCACATATCTCTTAATTGGTCAGTTGTATTGGTATGCACATATCTTACATTAGCTACTTGCATTGATATGCACATACCTTATATTGGCTAGTTGTATTAATATGCACATATCTTTTACCTGATCAGTTACATTTGGATGCACATATGTTACGTGGATTAGATGCATTGGTATGCATATGAATCTTACCTAAGTAGTTGCATTGTTATACACGTATCTTATACTAGACTGAATGCATTGGTATACATAGATCTTGTTCATGATTAGGTTGTGTTGATATGCACACATTATATATATGATTGGTTGCATTGTTTTGCACATATCTCATTTTGTTGCATCATTTGAGACATTACAATATATATTGGGACAATGTTTATGTCCTGCGACGCCTATCGAATTTCTTAATTAGATTATTGATTAGAAGTGAATTTTTGAACATTTGACTACGTACCATTGAATGATTTAGACGCACACTTGAAAGATAGCCCATAAAGTCACCAATACACTTCATTATGAGGCCCGTGCTGTCTTAAGATACATCTGATTATGCCCTGCGAGTTCTTGAAATATTTGAGTACATGGCCTGCGATGCTCTTACTTTCTATCTTATTACTTTCGATTTATAGATATGTACATCGGCCTGACGACGGTCATGGTTTCACCTCATACATGGCTTACAATTCCAATGCATTGATGCATAGAATTATTGAATTTGTTCACCATCTGCACTTATTTTTTTCATGATCATATTTTATTTTTTATAATCCTGTTGATGCAGGTTATAGGATTCTTTGTTCTTACATACTTGCTTCGATTTCTCTTACCCGATGTGTTGAACCTACTGGGTACATTTCAATGTATTCGCCCCAACTGTGTTCCTCCCTGCAGATCGAGCATATAGACCCGCACAGGGTAGCTGATTCACTCTTTTGGACTTTCTCCATCCATCCATATCCTTTTGGTGAGGATCAGACTTTGAGTCGCCTTTGGTGTTTGGTATTTTCTTCATTATTTATTTTAGACTTTGGTTTAGATGTTATTCAATGAGACACCTTATATCTTATGCTAAGAAAGTTGTATTTCTCTTCAGTACTATATTAGATGCTCTTGTACTCATGACTCCAGGTTTTGGGAGATTCTTATGCTTATGAGTTATTTCTTCTTTATGTTATCATACTCTAGTTATGGCCCTATTTTGGGTCATGAAAGAAGTATCACACGGATAAAGCCAATGTGATAGCCAAAGCTCTTCGTATAGTTTCTGCAGAAAACGTGTCTCAAATAAAAGATTATGGAAATAGGGATATGGCCAAAGAAATTCATAGCTTCGCTAGGTTTGGAGTGAATTTGAATTAATCCAGAATGGTTGTGTGATGGCGCTCCCGAATCTTCTTTGATTGAGGACGTTAAGTCTGGCGATGACCTTTATCTTACCTTATTGGAACCAAAAGCCTTGGTGATGGAAGGAAAAATAGAATATTTCTCACAAGGGGGAGATGGGGTATTTCGATCTCAAGGGAGGTTGTGTGTGCCAAATGATAGTGAGTTAAAGAAGATTATATTAAAAAGAATCTCACAACTCTTAATATTATATTCATCTCAGTTCTACGAAATTGTATAGAAATTTGATGGACATCTACTGGTAGAAAAGAATGAAGAGGGACATTATCAAATTTGTGTCTGAGTGTTCCAATTGCAAATAAGTAAAAGTTGAACATCAAAGATCAGGTGGCCTAGCCCAAGATATTAATATTTCTACTTAGAAGTGGGAAGATGTCAATATGGACTTTGTAGTGGGGTTGACTCCATATAGGTGGTGGTGGATCAGATGAAAAAAGTTGGCTCACTTCGTACTACTTAGAATGACATTTAGTGCCAAAGACTAACTCACTTGTATATCCGAGAATTGGTGTGGTTGCAAGGGATTCCATTGTCCATCATATCAGATCGTAGTGGCTAATTTACCTAATATTTTTGGAATAATTTCAAAGAGGTCTTGGTACTAAGATAAATATGAGCACCGGCTTCCATCTCCAACCGACAAGCAAGCTTAGAGAACCCTCAAGAGTGTGAGCTCTTTGAGTCGCTAGTCTTTTAGGCATGCTCTTGAAGAGAATAAGACCATCCATTGAAATAAGGGAAACCTTGATGTAGACCTGAAAAACAACATAAAATATGAAGAAGTGAATATTGCAAAACATCTCATAGTCTGTCATTCATAGTTGTGGTGTGCTTCACAACCATGAACAAGACTCTACTAGATGCAGTGTATTGGATTTCTGAGGACTATTTACCAACCTAGTGCTCTGATACTTATACCATGCTTTGTTATGACCCAAGCCTAGGGATTAGGTGTGATATGTCGAATGGAGAACCCAGGAACCCCAAACAAGCCTCTTATTCATGCATGGCACATCCTTGATTATGGAAGCAAAATTTAAAGCATATAACACATAAATCTAGGGGGACCATGACTTTGGACCCCCGCTATAGGGATGTTGTAGTGAAGAGGATTAGCATGGATCACATATCAAATAATGTCTAAAGGACGGGTAAGCATGACTCATGAAATGAGAGCATTTAGTGTCATAGGACTTTTATCTCATCAATACAACAAACATTCCACACATAAGAGGGAATAATGGACTAAGGTGGTCTTTCATAACACAAAGCATAATAAGAGCTGAGCTCGTCACATTCAAATCTATACATCCAACAATAGCTTTAATATTTATGGAATAGGGGCTAATATATCTCCCAGGCTCACACTCAAAAGATGATATTCATAAATAGACAAGTCCAAATAAAGCATGAAAGTATATTGTTAGTGTCCCTAAAATGGAGGACGTACCAAAAGTGATCTTCAATAGAATATTATAGCCACGTGGAGGTGGAAGATGAATAGGATCTTCGATCCCTACATGGTTAGGACATGTAGGAAAAACCAATGAGTTAGTACATGGAATGTACTAAGTATACGAGGTGCAACATAACAAAGAACATAAGCCATACATAGAAAATGTGCATAATCATAATCAATGAACGTAAGCTCAATGTCTCATGAATGCTCAATGCCTTAGTACTTCATTCACCATACAGGAACTCCCCCATTTCAAAAAGTACTTCATAAGAACCTTTGTCACGAACCAAGCCTAGGGTCTAGACGTGACATGGCGCATAGGGAACCCGAAGAGACCCCAAGCAAGCCTCTTAACATATTATTACACATCCTTGGTTACGGAAGTAATAAAATAACAATAAAAGAGTAGAAATATAGGGACATGGGGCTAAGGGACATCCTTCATATCATAAAACATCATAGATTCAAAGAGTGTCAAGGCTCATAACATCTTTATATAACTTATCCAACAACACCTCTAATCATAGTACTTAGTGGTGGCAAAGACCAGCAACTAGGCTTACCCTCATAGTCAAGCATACCATAGTGAAAATAGAGTCTACACAGAGCATAAATCAACATAAGCATGTCCTCGAAGTTGAGGAATCACAAACTTTCTTGGAGGGTTATCGCACTAGCCACATAGAGGAGCAGGATGATCAAGTAGAGCTCCAGTTTCTACATAGTAACATCATGTAGACATGGAGTGTGCTTTAGTACATTTGAATGTGTCACACCCCACCCTAGGGTCGTGATCAGTGCCTGATAGGAGCACCTAGAAACATACTAAATCAAATTCCCTCATTTACATAACCTGGAAACCTACCGGAATTTCGGCAGAGTTTCCTCTATTTTACTGACTAACCTCACTTGCAATAAAATTAAATAGCAGCCCAAGAAAATATACAAATACATAAATCTCATACACTTACATAAATGCGGGCCGACAAGGTCTCCGCTGCTGTCCTGCCGCCTAATAAACATAACATACATACATAATGCGGTCTCGCCACCTTATATAGTACAAAATCATATCCTGAACCATGTACACAAGTGTCTCTCATATACCCATTTCACAGTAGTATCCACAGACCTCTAGACACATATATATACTGAACAGTATGTAAATATACATGACTCCAACTATAACATATGTAAACATGGGAAACTACCAAAAAACTGTCTCCTGAAACAAAAGTGGCATTGCAGCTGAAACTATAGGTCCTAAGCAGGAGGATCTCGCACCTGTTCGTCGGCACCTGTGGGCATTAAAGTAGCCCCCCCGAAGGAAGGGGTCAATACGACAGACGTACCAAATATGTAAAACAGAAAGTGCACAGTACAGATAAGATCATAAGCCAAAGGAAGCGGTAAGCATATGTAAAGAAAACCTGTAGCAAGTATCACACATAAAAACCTTTTTAAAACACATGCAAGTTATGCACATCGGACGGGAATGATGGC
>JAOTQR010083092.1:0-84096 GCA_025774065.1 Solanum ossicruentum
GCCTAAACCCTCTTTTACTTAATATTGCATGATTTAAAGTTGATTTTACATGTGGGTCTTGTATATTGAGAAATTTAGTGCACGGTGATTTTAATTCGTTAAAGTATGGTTGTTTTAGCATGTTTTGAGCTTCAAAGCTTAGATCTAATGTTGGATTTTAATAGGGGTCTTGATATTAATGTCTTGGGGTGTTGCAAGGTGTCGATTAAAAGTTCTACCACTGGTTTTCTTACATGATTTCACCTTTAAATTTCATGCTCTTTTACCCCTATTACACACCCCCAAGGTGTTTGATAAAATGTACGGTTATGGTTTCTTGTTGAGATAAAGGTCCAAAGCATGAGATATGATATGATTGACTATATAATGATGAAATAAGCTTATGAGCATGATGAATTCTATATGAAGTGTCGTATTAGACAATACACAACCATGTAAGGGTTTTGTATTTCACCACCTAGGATGATTTGGGTGTGACCATCATCAACTATGTGAGGGGTTTGTACTTCACCACCTAGGATGATTGGGGTGTGACCATCATCAATCAACCAAGGTTGGAAAGCTAGCTTGGTCTATTCTACACATATGATATTCTATATGAACATGGATTGCCTAAGCAAGTTTTACTTAAGCATTGATCATATATGACATATTGCTATTTCATGCCCATTGCCTATTATTGTGCATATTCATTATAAATCTCATTTCTTGTTGCATTGTATCCCATAATGATTTTATTTTATGAAAGTAGGTTATTTTAGCATGGTTTGAGCTTCAAATCTTGGATCTAATGTTGGATTTGATGAGGGGTTTTGATAAGAATGTCTTAGAGATGTTGCAAGGTATTGATTAAAAGTTTTACCACTGGTTTTCCTGCATGATTTTACCTCTAAATTGCATGCTCTTTTACCCCAATTACACCCCCCATGATGTTCAATAAAATGTACTGTTATGGTTTCTTGTGGAAATGAAGGTCCAATACATGAGATATGATATGATTCACTATATGGTGATAAAATGATCTTATGAGCATGATGAATTCTATAGAAAGTGTCATATTAGGCTATACACAACCATGTGAGGGGTTGCAGTTCACCACCTAGGATGATTGGGGTGCTACCATCATCAACCGAGTTGGGGGTTTGTACTCATCAACCATGTGAGGAGTTTTTACTTCACCACCTTGGATGATTGAGTTGTGATCGTCATCAACCATGTGAGGGATTTGTACTTAACCAACTAGGATAATTGGGTGTGACCATCATCAATCATGCTTGGGGTTTGTACTTCACCATCTAGGATGATAGGGGTGTGATTATCATCAACCATATGAGGAGTTTGTACTTCACCACCTAGGATGATTGGGGTTTGACCATCCTCAACCATGTAAGGGGTTTGTACTTCATGACCTAGGGTGATTGGGATGTGACCATCATTGACCAACCAAGGTTGGAAAGCTAGCTTGGTCTATTCTACACATATGATGTTCTATATGAGCATGGATTGCCTAGGCATGTTTTACTTAAGCATTGATCATATATGATATATCACTATTTCATGCCCATTTCTTATTGTTATGCATGTTGATTCTGAAGCTTGTATCCTGTTGAATTATATCCCACATATTTAGTGCATTCAAACGTACTAACATATACTCTTCCCTACGATCACCATGTAAGAATCGGTGCCTTAGTTGGTCATCCTCCTCCACGTGGCTAGACTGTACTATTCCAAGATTGTCGGTGAGTCCTCCACTTTGAGTACTTTAGTTTGTGTTTTTCTCTTATCTATGTATTGAGACACTATCTTCTGTTCAATTTGACTATGAGGGTGAGCCCGATTACTATATCTTGACCTTCACTCTATCTATATATTTAGAGGTATTTGTTGGACATGTTATGAATTCATGTATGAGCTTTGTCTCTTGAATCTTGATTATGGCGTTTATATAAGCTTTCCCTTAGTTCCATTGTCCCTATTCCTAATCTATATGTTTTTGTATGCTTCCGAAACCAAAGATGTGTGATGACAAGTAAAGGGGCTTGTTTGGGGTACCTTTGGGTTCCCTATATGCCGTGTCATATCTAGGCCTTAGGCTTGAGTCATAACAAACTTTGTATCAGAGCACTAGGTTGATAGATCCTCGGAGTCCAATACACTGCGCCGATTAGAGTGCTATTCATGGTTGTGAAGCGCACCATGACTGTGAATAGGAGGCTATGAGGCATTTTAGGAAATGTTTTCCTTGTTCATCTCTTAAGTCGTGCTATAGAATTGCAATAAGTATTCCCCCTAACAATTGTTCTTATCCATAATAGATCATGCCAAATTCTAGGGGAAGATGGGCCTAAACTCCTGAAGAGCAACCTACCGATCGTGAGCTTTAGGATGCTCTTAGTATGCTTGCCGAAGTAGTGCCAACAAAGTCCAACAAGTGGCCCAAGCTCCTCATATTACTACCCTGGGAGCTACGCTAAGGGACTTCATGAGGATGAATCCTCCAGTTTTCGATGGGCCAAAGGTGGATGAGGATCCACAAGAGTTTATTGAAGAAGTCTAAAAAATCTTGTCGATCATGAGTGTTGGGCCATGTGTGAAGGTGGAGTTGGTGGCATACAGACTCAAGGGGGTGGGCCAAACTTTGTTTTATCAATGGAAAGGTGAGAAAGGTAATGGCTATGTGGTGCTTTGAGAGGAATTCAAATTTGCCTTCCCTAATCAGTTCTTCCTCTTAAGCTTAGGGAAGCAAATATGGTTGAGTTTATGATCTTGAAACAAGGTGGTATGAGTGTGAGGGAATATGCCCTCAAATTTAATCAACTTTCAAAGTATGCTCCTTACTTGGTGGCAAATTTTAGGTCAAGGATGAATAAGTTTATTACGGGGGTTTTTGACTTGGTATAGAAGAATATTGGTCCGCCTTGCTTATTGGTGACATGGGCTTGTCTCGGTTGATGACATATGTCGAGCAACTGGAAGAAGAAAAGTTAAGGAAGTGGAGGGGCCATGAGGCCAAGAGGGCCTGATTTGAGGGAAAATTCCAAAAGGGTACTAGATTTCACCAAGGCCAAGGGCCTCCCCAAGCTACTAATAGGGGGTCTTCCAATGACTTCCATAGGCCTCAAGGTGCTGGTGGTGTGGAACCTACAGAGATGTGTCCTAGATGTTGAAGAAAGCACGGAGGCCGATGCTTGAAGGGTTCTAATACATTGATTGTGGAGAGCTTAGTCATAAAAAGATTGATTGTCTAAGAAACTATGGCAAGGTTCGGGGTGCAAATGCAGTTCCATTGGGAAGAGGTAGTCCTCAAGGAAAGACTCCAAGGTACAATAGATTCTATGCTCTACATGTAAGGCAAGAGGTTAGTGAGGTCCCTGATGTTGTTATCGGTATGTTGAAAATCTTTGATCTTGATATATATGGTTTAATTGATCTGGGTGCAACCTTTTCCTTTGTTACCCCCTTTGTTGCTAAAAGGTTCCATGTTGACTCAGATTTGTTGCATGAGTCATATGAGGTGTCTACTCCTATTGGTGCATCTATTGTTAGTAGGATAGTGTTTAGAAATTGTCTGATTTGTATCTTGCATAAAGTCTTACCTTGTGATCTTGTTGAATTAGATATGGTTGATTTTGATGTTACCCTTAGGATGGATTAGTTACATGCATATTATACTTTTATTTATTGTAAAACCTGCAGGCTCAAGTTTCAAATCCCAAATGAACCCGTGCTAAAGTGGGAGAGTCTCGATGTAGTGGTGAAGGGGAAATTCATTTCTTGCATTATAGCCTATAAGTTGATTTCTAAGGGGTGTTTGTATCATCTTGTGAGGGTCAAAGATGTGGATTCCAAAGTACCTTCCATTGTGTCGTTTCTGGTTGTAAATGAATTTCTTGATGTCTTCCCAAATCTTCCTGGTGTCCTTCCTGAAAGGGAGATAGACTTTGGCATAGACTTCCTTCCCATCACCCAATCTATCTCCGCTCCTCCTTACCGTATGACCCTGGCAGAGTTGAAGGAGTTAAAGGAGCAATTAAAAGATTTTTAGGAGAAGGTATTTATTAGACCTAGCAAATCATCGTGGGGTGCATCGGTGTTGTTTGTAAAGAAGAAAGATTAGTCACTTAAAATGTGCATTCGCTACTGGCAACTTAATATGGTCACTACAAAAATTAAATATCATCTTCCAAGGATTGATGATTTGTTTGACCAATTGCATGGGACTAGTTTTTTCTCTAAGATTGATCTTCGGTCCGGTTACCATCAAGTAAGGGTGAGGGAGTGTGATATTCCAAAGACAGCCTTCCAGACTAGGTATGGGAAATATGAATTTGTGGTTATGTCCTTTGGATTGACTAATGTGTCGGCCATCTTCATGATCCTAATGAATAGTGTCTTCAAGTCATATGTTGATTCCTTTGTTGTGGCCTTCATTGATGATATTTTGATTTATTCACATAGTAGGGAAGAGCATATGGACCATTTGAGGTCGTGTTACAAAGATTGTGGGAGGGGAGATTGTATGCTAAATGTGACAAGTGTGAATTATCGTTGAAGGAGGTTGCATTCTTGTGTCATGTGGTGTCCGTCGATGGTATAAAAATGGATGCTAAGAAAACCGATGTGATTAGAAATTTGCCAAGACCATTGACCCCGTCGGATATGAGGATGTTCTTGGGCCTTGCGGGTTACTATAGAAGGTTTGTGAATGGGTTCTCCTCCATTACTTCTCCTATGACAAAGTTGGCTCAAAAGAAGGTTAAGTTTGTGTGGACTAATGAATGTGAGAAAAGCTTCCAAATATGGAAAGATAGACTTGTGTTCACTCCTATATTGTCACTACATGATGGGCTTGGGGTTTTGTTGTGTATTGTGATGCATCAAGAGTTGGTTTGGGTTGTGTGCTAATGCAAAATGGTAAGGCATAGCCTACGCTTCTAGGCAACTCAAAGTGCGTGAAAAGAACTACCCTACCCTTGATCTGGAACTGGCTGCCGTTGTGTTAACATTAAAGATTTGGCATCATTATTTGTATGGGGTGTATGTTAATGTCTTCACCGATCATAAAAGCCTTCAATATGTCTTCACTCAAAAAGACCTTAACTTGAGACAAAGAAGGTGGCTACAACTCCTTAAGGACTATGACATGAGTGTGCATTACCATCTGGGTAAGGCAAATGTTGTGGCGGATGCTTTGAGTTGGGTGTCTATAGGTAGACTAGCTCATGCTGATGTTGTTGATAGGGAGATAGCTAGGGAGGTGCATAGATTGACTAGATTGGGGGTGAGGGTAGAAGATGCAGGTGATTGTATTGTTGTTGTTGATGGATATAAATATTGTTTGCTTGATGAGGTGATAGCAAATCAAGATATAGACTCCTTCTTACTTGAGTTGAAGGCCTTGGTGAAAGAAGGCAAGATAGAGGTTTTCTACCAAGGGGGATGTGGGGTCCTTATATACCAAGGTAGGTTATGTGTGCCATGTGTTGATGGTTTGAGGGAGAAAATTCTTGATGAAGCCCATAATTGTTCTTATTCTTTCCACCCTGGTTCCACCAAAATGAATAGATACTTGAGGGATATGTATTGGTGGGAAGGCATGAAGAGGGACATTGCCAAATTTGTTTCCGGTTGCCATAGTTGCCAACAAGTCAAAGTTGAGCATCAAAGGCTGGGTGGCCTAACCCAAGACATAGAGCTTCCCACTTGGAAGTGGGAGGTTATTAATATAGATTTCATGGTTGGGTTTCCCAAGACTAGGAAAGGTTTTGATTCCATATGGTTTGTGGTTGACAGGCTCACTTTCTACATGTCAAGACTTCATATGGGGCTGAAGAGTATGCAAGGTTGTACATCCATGAGTTGGTGAGGTTGTATGGGGTTCCCTTATCCATTATATCAGATTGTGGTGCACAATTTGCTTCACATTTTTGGAGATCTTTTCAAAGGGTCTTGGAACAAAAGTTCACCTTAGTACGGCCTTGCACCTACAAACGGATAGCCAAGCCGAGAGGATAATTCATACACTTTAGGATATGCTTAGGGCTTTTGTCTTGGAGCTTAAAGGTAGTTGGGATGAACATCTTCCATTGATTGAGTTGTAGATCACCAGTGGAATGGGTTGAGGTTTGAGAGGTGGCTTTATTGGGGCTGAATCTGGTTATGGATGCTCTTGGGAAGGTAAACACGATGAGGGAAAGGTTGAGGAAAGCCTGAAGAGCCACTCCACAGCTTCAATCTGGAGAGTCATTGGGAAACCTGAATAGCCATGGCCTTCCACGCAGGATATCTTATTCCAAGGACCCCCCTCAATGTTTGAGTGAAATTTGGTGTATGGATGTGGGGATCTTTGGACTCTTTCCTATAAAATAGAGTGTGTCTCTACAAAGTTTCCAACAAGTGGTTTATAATGTAGAACTTTTGTTCAATCATAGTGCCAACTTACCTGCACCTAAAATCAACTAAAAAAAACAAACTAAAAAAGTAAAATACAGGAGAGTACAGAAATCAACACTACAACTAACTAATAGTCTAATAAAATCAAAACGTAGTCGTATTCCCTGTCAATGGCGCTGTGATATTTTGTTGACATTCTGGTGTTCATGCTCCAATAAGAAAGTGGTAGTTGTCAGCAATTAACTTAACCGAAGGTTAGGTTCAAAACCACAGGGAATACCAGGTTTGACTACAAGATTTCACTACAAATCATTCCAAGAATCAATAACTAAAATCTTTAAATGGGGGAGGGGGTGTTTGTGATTCAAAAACAAAAGTAAAATTATGACTATACTACTATGCGAGAAAACACTCAATTTTAGGGATAACTTGGGAATTGTGTTCCCCATGGTTCATTGACTCGATTACCCTAGGTAACATAACAACAAACGAAGATTAGAATGCAGGACGGTAACTTAGGTTCTTCCAGCCCTCTGTGAAGGTGAAGGTCAAATTTCACCATGGTGCTTGGTCGGCAACCATGACATGCCAACTAACTGTTACTACTTGTCCGAGTCAACCTCCCACCAGTTTTGGTTGATTAGATGAGAAGACATTGATCGAATCTTGTCATCTACTTCCCTTTTCCTATTTGTCACTACCTTGGTCGGGACCGTGATAGTAGGCGAGGTTTGGTGTTGGCCACCACCAAAGAACAATCATAGTGAAGGAAAATAGGCAATACATGCAAAACTCTAATCATAGAAATGCAATAAACCTAGGTTCTCTCAAGTCAACTACCCATGGTTCCCACAACCCAATGTAGTGGCACATAAGGACCATTTCTGAATCCTTCTCTACGAACCTAATTTGCATCTAGACCCCTGTTCTTATCATAATAACCTACACATATAAGCTTCATCTCTACCAAAGTTCTGAACTTTGTTTCCTTCACCTTGACGCTAATAGTCCGGATTAGACCATGGGCGTTGGTTCGAAAATCCCCCGTATGATCAACAACAAAAAAAACCTCCTCATCATAGTATGTATCCTCATACATAGATGCACGTGGAGGTTAGTGAAACACTGCAGTCACTTTTTCTTAGCTCTGCTTCATCATCACCTCCATACATGTGCGAATTTGAGCAAGCTACTGCATGATTTATTCGTTGATTTTGGATTGCTCTCGATCCACATGAACATCATATGAACTCTTTGTAGAATCTCTATCTCACCGCCCCCATGCATGATTTGTTTTGTCCACTCTTTCCATTCACTCGAAATCCTTGCAAATGGCTAATCTAGAAACATGCCCCCTATAATAATGCCAGCAAAGGCCTGACTGTTCTTATCAAGGGTATAGTAGAAGATCTACACAAAGGCGTCATCAACTATTTTGTGGTTAGGGATCCTCCTCAGACATTTTGTGAACCGCTCCCAAGAAGTGCTTATCGAATCACCAGGAAGTTGCTCGAAGTTGCTGATCTTGTCCTTCAACTTGAGCTTCTTTGATCTAGGGAAGTACCTCTATAAAAAGGCCTACTGCAAGACTGCCCAACTAGTGATTGAACTCTATGGGAGCTCAGATAGCTATAATGCAGTACTTCTCATGAGAGACAATAGAAGACACTATCATAATCCAAGCATAGGGCCTAGGCATGACACGACGAAAGGGGAACTTGAAGGGACCCCAAACCACCATCTTAGCATATCATTACACATCCTTGGTTGTGGAAGCAACAAAACAACAAATGCGAATAGAAATAAGGGTACAAAGGGATAAGGGAAAACCATTCATATTATAAAACATCAAAGAGTCAAATAGAGTCAAGCTCAAGCATAATTACATAACTTGTCCAAAAATACCTCTAAAAATAAAATTTAGCGGGGCCAAGACAAGCAATTGGGCTCACTCTCATAGTCAAAACATAAAATAAAGGAAAGAGAGTCTTTATACATAGCATAAGATCAAAGACATTATCCCCAAAATTGAGGATTCACCATAGCACTAGCCACGAGGAGGATAAGGATGATCAAGTGGGGCTCCGGTTCGTACATGGTAACATCACGTAGGCATCGAGTATCCATTAGTATGTTTGGATATACTAAGTATGTAGGATGCAATTCAATAAGAGATATGCAACATAGTCAAAATGCAATATCATAATCAATGGATAACATAATAACAATATGACATGTATGCATAATACTTGAAGCAAACATGCTTATATAGAACAGATTGCATGTGAAGGAAGAGACCATCATCATAGACCAAGAAAACGTAGTACTTGGAATCTAAGGTAGACCATCCCTTAGAAGTGATTGAGGAATCAACCACTCAATTGGTTGATGGACTTGACCACCCTCCATCAGAAGTGATTGAGGTATCAACCCCTCAATTGGTTGATGGCTTACCACCCCCATCCGATGTGATTAAACTATTAACATCTTAATTGGTTGACAAACATGACCACCCTTCGCCGGAAGTGATTGAGGTATCAACCCCTCAAATGGTTGATGGCATACCACCCTCATCCGAGGTGATTGAGGTATTACCCATCAATTGGCTATGGTCAATTTAGAACACTATAGATGTTTTTCATGATAACAACTCATATGTACATTCCTCTCATCATCATAAAGTCAGTTAACTCATATACCAAACATTAGGCCTTCAACAACTCAAGAAACCATAATTGGACATTTTATCAAACATTTGGCGAGTATGAAATGCTAGTGTAAAACTATGCAAAACAAGAGTGAAATCATTCAAGAAAATCAATGTAAAACCATCCACCAATACTTCGTAATACCCTCATGCAATATATATTAACACCGCTCATCAAATCTAAAAGTAGATCATAGATCCATAGCTCAAAACATACTTAACCAATCATACTTTAATGGAACCCAATATAGTTCATAGTAAAATTCATGATAAGTAAGACCTATAAATAATTCAACTTAGAAATATGTAATTCATATGAAAAGAAGGTTTGGGAACCATGGGTGAAAGGGACCAATGATTGAAACCACATACCTTAGACTTTGAGTTTCTTGAAATTGGGTTGTGAAAGACTTGGAGCTTGGAAGTGGGTCTTGGAATCCAAAACTTGTTCTTGAGTTTCCTTGAATTTGTATAGTGGTTTTGATAGAGGCACCTGAGGAATTCGAAAGTGTATTTGAGATGAGAGTAACGACTTTGATCCTTTGGAATAGGGTTTAGGTCTTTTGGGGAGGTTAATATATCATTAGAAGTCCAAAAAGATCATTAGAATAAATAAAATTTACGAAAACACCATTAGTGAAACGGAGGAAAAATTTGCAAAGTGTTGCTCCACTAGAAGCTTCTTTGGTCGTGTAGAACTCTACAGGCCATATGGAATTCCTTTGAGATGGGACTTAGACAAAAATACTGGAATTGGAACACTTGTGAAAAAGTTATCGTCAATGTCACTTTGACGGGCCATTTTCACGGGCCGTGTGATGCTACACGATCTGTGTAGTGGTCCTTCCAACTACACTTAGAGAAGCAAATTGTGGCTAGGACCCCCCACGCCTAGGTTGATGGCTCATGAAGCATGCCACGGACCGTGAAGATGGTCATGGCACAACACTTAGTCAAAACTCCCTCTCATGCTTACCTTCCTCACTTGCACACACTCCAAAACCAACCACACAGTTAGTGGCATGCCACATGACCCGTGCCACTGGTTGTGTGACATGCCTTAGATCAAAAACGGTCTTTTCCAGCTAAAGACAATCCATCCAAAGCTCCACTACCCATCAAGCTGCCCATGTGCTTTCACTGCATGGGCACGAAAACGATCATAACTCCTTCATCTAAACTCGAATTGAGGTGAAACCAAGTGCGTTGGAAAGTTAACTGAAAGGACTATCATTTGAAATTTTGTGGGCCATCCAATTCTAAGTTTGCTAAAAGTTATGTTCATTTAAACTTGTCTCTTGTATGAACCAACACCAAAAACTCAGCTCGTAGAGAAGTTTTAAACTCGTCTAAGTACTAGAAGTCTCCCATGACCATAATAAAACCCCCACCTACACAAATAAACACACAAGAGAATGGAGTTACGGGCTGTCACAATATCTCCTCCTTAGGAACATTCATCCCTGAATGTCAAAGAAACGTACACAACGAAGGTAATCATGAAGATTTTGGCCCAACATGGCTGTAACAAATACACTTAAATATTATTTTCAAAAATCTCAACATGAACATAAAATATCACCATAAAACTTATCAATATAAATATGAATGCATGCAATGACATAAGGGACAAAACATAAGACTTGAAATCACATAGGGGGATTTAAATTTAGTACCTTAGGCTTGAGTAGAGTGGAAGAGATATGGATATCGCTTTGGTATGTCCGCCTCGACTTCCTATGTGGAGCTTTCAACTTGTTGGTTCCTCTAAAAGACCTTGATAAAAGCTACCTCCTTATTCCTCAGCCTCTTCACTTGCCTATTGAAGATTTTTACCGGAACCAACTCATAAGTAAAATTATCTTCAACAACACTCACAACATCTAGAGGCACAATAACACTAGGATCACCCACATATTTCCTTAGTATCAACAAATGGAAGACTGGATATACCACATACATGTCATTGGGCAACTCCATTTCATAGGACACCTTCCCAATCCTTCTTAACACTTGAGACGGAACCATAAATCTAGGGCTTAACTTACCCTTTTTGCCAGACCGAACCATACCCTTCATCGGTGAGACCTTCAAATAGACCCAATCACTAACTTTGAATTCAAGATCCCTTCTACTCACATTACCATAGGACATTTTTAGAATTTGGGTGGTTTTTAATCTTTCTCTAATCACCCTCACCTTCTCCATGGCCACCATAATCAAATCTAGACCTAACAAGGCCATCTCCCTCACCTCAAACCATCCAACCGGGGACCTACAATGCCTTCCATAAAGAGTCTCAAAAAGAGCCATACCAATGCCCTCATGATAGCTATTATTATAAGAAAACTCAATCAATGTCTTGGCCATCCATTTAAGTGTGAAAGGTTGCACTAATCTTTACCTTTGTACCAAGACCTCTTTGATCCGAGATGATAGACAAAGGCATCCCATTCAATCTAACCAATTCATGAATGTACAACTCAGCATAATCTTCGACACCATATGTAGGTTTGACTGGTCGGAAATGAGCCAACTTTGTCATCCCATCAATGACAATCCAAATAGAATCAAAGCCCTTTCTAGTCTTGGGCAACCCAACCACAAAATCCATGTTAATTTTCTCCCATTTTCAAGTAGGAATCTATATATCTTGGGTTATTCCACTCGGCCTTTGATGCTCAACTTTGACTTGTTGGCAATTATGGCAACTGGACACAAACTTAGAAATATCCCATTCTCATACCACTCCACCAAAATCTTTCCTCAAATCCCTATACATTTTTGTAGAACTGGGGTGAATAGAATAGAAAGAAATATTATCCTCATCATGAATCTTCTCTCTCAATCCATCCATACTAGGTATACACAACCTACCTTGGTACCTAAGGGCAACATCTTCCCTTTGAGAGAAAACCTCCACCTTACCCTCTCTCACCAAGGCCCTTAATTCTAACAAGGAGGGATCAAGTTCTTTCTTTGCTTTTACCTCATCAACCAAGGAAGATCTTGAACCATCAATAACCACAGTACCACCATTATCAACCTCTCCCAACCTAACTCCCTGAAATGCCCCATACTTGCCTAGGAAAGCCCCCATAATCTTAGTTCCCTTATATCTCAAATCAGGGATATTTAAGCATCCCTTCACGTAGTTCGAAAAGATCATATGATGCATTTTTTTAGTATCTCAAAATCTATGTAGAATTTCACAAATCCGACTTCATATTCTTGTTTAGAGTGAAACATTGAGTTGGGAAATGAGTACCTACAAGGTATACTTTGTCCATTCCAAGAAATATAATTTTTTATGAAAATTCACAAAAATAGTAGTTGTCTGTGATAGGTCCACCATGCGGACCTGACGTGGACTAGTTCCAAAATTTTCGAAAATTGTTCTTTTTACTCTAGAGTAATTGGGTAATAACCCTATATATAAATATACATGAAAATCCCTCATTGCCGATTTGAGCACTAAAAACCAACCAAAAGCCTTTCTAACCTTCATCAAATCTCAAGGTTTTCAAGAAGTCTTGTTGGAATTCAAGGAAAACAAGTCAATCCCCAAGACCTTTCCAAGATTCAACTGTGCCAATCTCTTTCTGGATCTAAGGATTTCATTCAAGCTTCAAGCCTGCATTTCAAATCTTCTTCAAGAAAACCTCTGATGTCAAGGTATGTGGGTTTCTTTCAAGGGGTCCTTTCACCCATGATGCCCAAGACTCCTTTTACACAAAATTGCATTATTTATAGTTAATTTACTCATCAGTCTTACTTATGATAATATTCACTGCACACTATGTTGGGGTTTATGAAATTGTGATTGTTTTAAAATGTTTTGAGCTATAAATCCATGGTCTATTGTAAGATTGGATGAAGGGCTTTGATGTATATTGCTTGAGGTTTTTACTAAGTTTCTATGAAGGTTTTACATTGAATTTTCTAGCATGATTTTATTCTTGAATTGCATGGTTTTACTCTAGCATTATACACCCGCTAAGTGTTTGATAAAATGCCTTTTTAAGGATTCTTTAAGTTTTGATCATATATTAGTTGAGTTATGATTCAAGTGACTCTATGATGATTATGAGCTTTATAAAGAGGTGTTTAAATCATGAAAATGTTGATGATGTTATAGAGCTAGATTAAGCCCCTTTCTCTAAGATTGTTCCTCTCATGAGCCTTTGATGTTAATGTTAATACAAAGGGTAAAGTTGATGATGACCCATTCTTATGTTTGAAGTTAGGCTCACAATTTAAGTTCAGAGATTTAAAAGCTACTTGTTCCATGTCTCTATGTTTATTGCAAGTTATTAAAGTATAATTATCTTATATGTTTTGTAGGATTAGACTTAGCACCGAGTGGACTAGAGGCGAGTACCCATGTCCTAGAACTATGTGCCACTATAGGTGAAGTGATTAAAGGCAAGTCCCCAAATCACTAAGACATGAGTACCCTAAATATGGGGGCTTGAAGCGACTAACTGAGTCTAGGTTTGAGGCGAGTACCCGAGTCCAATAACTAGAGCCGAGTACCCAGTTCACATAAGGTTTAGTGGATCCACTTAATCTTTAGGAGGTTCACATTCCAAGTAACTTCCCCCTTTTTTCTGGTGTAGGGTTGACATCAGGATTCCAAGTTGTAGGTATCTTAGTCTTATGTTATGTCGGTTGAGGTTCCTTTCCACACTTACATATTATATTCTATGTAAGATTGATGATTTGCAAAGCATGATTTACTTAAGCATTGATCTTACATGCCATATTGTTATTATGCTATCTATTACTTATAATTATGCATTTTAGTTATGATGCCTCTCCCTTGTTGCATTGCATCCCAGATACATAGTACATTCAAATGTACTAATGCATACTCTATGCCTACATGATGTTACCATGTAGGAACCGGACCTTGCTTGAGCATGTCCACCCACGTTACTAGTATGATTTCACTCAAGCTTGTTGGTGAGTCCTCTATTCGAGGGATGTTGCTTATGACTTATGCTATGTTCTAAGACTATATTTCTTTTATGTATATATTGACTATAAGGGTGAGCCTGGTTGCTTGTCTTAGCCCCCACTCTTATCTTTATAATAGAGGTATTGTTTGACATGCTATGTATCTATGCTATAAGCCTTGACTTTCTTGTTTATTTTATGTTTATCATATTAAGTTTACTCTTAGTCCCAATTTCCTTTGTTTATGCTTATCTCTCACTGTCATTTTAACTGCTTCAGTGACCAAGGATGTGTAGTGATATGGGATAAGGCTTGTTTTGGGTTTCTTCGGGTTCCCTATTCGTCGGTCACTTCTAGGCCCTAAGTAGGCTTGTGACACTCCAATCTAGCCTACTGATGAACCTCTCTAGCCCCCTATCATCAACATGAGCTATGTTACTTATAAACACCCTACTCAAAGCATCAACCACAACATTAGCCTTATCGGGATAATAATGCACACTCATATCATAATCCTTAAGAAGTTCTAACTACCTTCTTTGCCTCAAATTGAGATCTTTATGATCAGTAAACACATCAACAAGCACCCCATACGAATATGACAAATTTTCAAAGCGAAAAATACCATGGCAGCCAATTCAAAATCATGAGTAGGATAATTCTTTTCATGCACCTTAAGTTTCTAGAAGCATAAGCTATCACCTTACCATCACAACCCAAACCAATCCGGGAGGAATCACAATACACTACAAATACTTTCAACCCTTCCGGTAGAGAAATGATAGGAGATGACACAAGCTTATCCTTCAAAGTTTGGAAGCTCTTTTCATACTCATCAGTCCACACAATCTTATCCTTATTTTTAGTTAATTTAGTCATGGGAGAAGCAGTAGAAGAGAACCAATTCACAAACCTCTAGTAGTAACCTGCTAAGCCCAAGAAACTTCTAATGTCCGATGGGGTCAATGGTGTAGGCCAATTTCTAATCACATCCATTTTCTTAGGATCAACTTTCATATAATCCCTCGACACCAAACGACCTAGAAAGACAACCTTTTTCAACCAAAATTCATATTTTTCATACTTAAGCATATAACTTATCTTCCCTCAATCTTTGAAGTACTACCCTCAAATGAGCCACATGCTCCTCCTCACTATGAGAATGGATGAAAATATCATCAATGAAAACCACCACAATAAAATCAAGGTAGGGTTAAAGACCCTATTCATAAGATCCATAAAGATAGCCGGTGCATTGATCAACCCAAAAGACATAAGCACGAATTCATAATGCCCATACCTAGTACAGAAGGCTATCTTGGGGATATCGCACCCCCTCACCTTCACTTGATGATACTCAGACCGAAAATCAATCTTAAAGAAGTGACTAGCTCCTTGAAGTTGGTCAAATAAATCATCAATCCTTGGTAGATGATACTTATTCTTTTTGGTAATCCTATTAAATTATCGGTATTCAATACACATTCTAATAGACCCATCCTTCTTCTTCACAAACAACACTGGTGTACCCCAAAGTGATTGGTTAAGCCTAATAAAACCCTTCTTCAACAAATCCTTTAATTGCTTCCTAAAATCCTTCTACTTCGCCGGGGCCGTGTAGTAAGGGGAAAAGGAATAGGTTGAGTGTCGGGAAGGAAATCTATACCAAAGTCTATTTCCCTTTCTAGAGAGACACTGGAAAGGTCATTTGGAAAGACATCAAGAAACTCATTAACCACCGGAAATGACTCTATAGGAAGGACTTTGGACACCATATCCTAACCCTCACAAGATGATAGAGAGATCCCCTTAGAGATCAACGTTTAGTCTTTAATTTAAGAGACAAACCTACCCTTGACACCACATCAACACTTTCCTACTGAAGCATGGGTTCATTTGGGATTTGGAACATGACCCTACGGGTTCTACAATCACTAGAGACATATTAAGCATACAACCAATCCATCCCAAGTATAACATCAAAATCAACCATATCCAACTCAACAAGATCACAAGGAAATATTTTATGCAAGATGCAAATGGGGCAATTTCTATAAACCTTTCCAGCAACAATAGATGTACTAATGGGAGTAGACACCTCATAAGACTCACACAACAATTGGGGCTCAACATGAAACCTTTTGGCAATATGAGGGGTAACAAAAGAAAGAGTGGCACCTGGGTCTATTAGTGCATACACATCAAAATCAAAAACTTTTAACATACCAGTGATGACATGAGGCACTTCATCTACCCCTTGCTTCCTTTGAACAACATAAAATCGAGTTTGCATTGGGGCACCATCTTGATGGCCGTCTCTCCCCAAAGGAATCACATTAACACCCCGACCTTGAGGATCAACATACTTACCTTTGTTGCGATTTTGTGGACAATCAATCTTCTTGTGGCCTACTTCTCACAACCAAAACAAGCAGTAGTATCCCTCAATTATGGGCCACCATAACTCGTGCCACACTTTGGACACATGGGTCTAGGCACCACACCACCATCACCTTGGTTCCTTGGGTAGTAATTGGCAGATCTTCTATTAGTAGCATGAGAAGACTTTTAGCCTTGATGAAATCGGCCGCCCTTGGGGGTTTGGAACTTACCATCAAAATGGAACCTTTTGGCCTCATGACCCCTTCTCTTTGTTAATTTTTCCCCCTCTAATTGTTCAATATAAGTCATCAAGCAGGACAAATCCATGTCAATAATCAACATAGTGGCTCGGCACTTCTGATTCACCAAATTGGATACACCCATCATGAAATTGTTCATTCTAGACCTTGGGTCGGCAACCAAGTGTGAAGCATATTTTGAGCGTTAGTTGAACTTGAGGACATACTCCCTCACACTCGTAGATCCTTGCTTTAAATTTATGAACTCTATCATTTTGGCCTCCCTAAGCTCAAGAGGAACGAACTAGTTGAAGAAAGCCGCCTTAAAGTCCATCAGGTTGTTGTTCCCCTTCTCCTCCTTCCATTAAGTATACCTATTTGGGGTACCCCATTGAGTTGGTAAGATGTCAACTCTGACATTTTCTCCAATATAACACCCATAATAACCAACACTTTGTATACCTCATCAATAAATTCTTGAGGGTCCTCATCCACTTTAGATCCATTGAACTCCATTGGGTTCATTCTCATGAAATGCCTCATCCGATATGCTAGAGTAGGAGTGTCATGACCTAAAATATGGCCTAGATGTGACATAGTGCATAGGGACCGCAAAGGAGACCCAAGCAAGCCTCTTAACATATCATTACACATTCTTGATCGCGGAAGAAATTAAACATCAATAAAAGAGTAGAAATAAGGGCATAGCGAGTAAAGGAAAAACTTCATTTAAAAAAACGTCAAGAGAGTCAAGCTTATAGAATCATTACATACTTGTCCAATAACACCTCTAAACATAAAACTTAGCGGGGTTCAAGACAAGCAATCGGGCTCACTCTCATAGTCAAATACATAATAAAAATGAAAGGGAGTCTTTATATATAGCATAAGATTAAATTCCATGTCCCCGAAATGGAGGACTCACCAACTAGCTTTGAGAGAGATCATACTAGCTCTGTGGAGGAGGAGGATCAAAAGGGGCTCCAGTTCCTACATGATGATATCATGTAGGTATAGAGTATGCATTAGTACATTTGAATGTACTAAGTATGTGGGATGCAATGCAACAAGAGATTGGTAACATAGTCAAAATGGATAATGATCAGCAATCAATAGCATAATAACAATATGATGGGTATGAGCAATGCTTAAGTGAATCATGCTTGAAAGTATTCATACTTGCACAACTTGTTTAACACAATAAGGTGACATGCTTAGATAGTCCATATAACTTGTACTAGAGGGTGAAGGATAAAGCATAAGTCATAACCCCTTCCAGTAGGTATTGGATAATAAATGAGATAATGAATAGCACATGAGGGTGGAAGGTAGCATAGGTCATAACCCCTACATGTAAGTATGAGATAATACATAATATTTCATCGTATATGAGGGTGAGGCGTACCACATAGTTCATAACCCCTTCATATGAGTACATTCTATAACCTTAAATCATACATGAGGGTAAGGAGTACAACATAGTTCATCAAAACCCTTCAACTTAGTACAATATACAAGAGGGTAAGGAGTACAACATAGTTCAATAAGTCATAAAATATTGCATAGTTCAAACCATCAATAGATACTTGTAACACTCTCAAGTAATATACATTAAAACCCTTCATCAAATCTCACATTAGGTCATAGATTCATAGCTTAAAAGAAGATAAAACAATCATAATTTCATCAAACCCCAACATAGTATGCAGTCAGTTTCTTAATAAGTAAGACCCATGAGTAAATAAACTTTAAATCATGCAATTTTAGGTGAAAGAAAGCTTGGGCATCATGGGTGAAAGGAACCCATGATAGAAACCCACATACCTTAACTTTGTAGAATTCCTTGAAGAAGATTTGAATGGAGTCTTGAAGCTTGGATGGATTCCTTAAGATCCAGAAGAGATTTGGACACTTGAATTTTGAGAGAAATATTAGTCTAAGGATTTGAGAGGGTTTTGGAAAATGTCTTGAATGATTTGAGGTTGAAAAATGACTAAGTATAGGTGTTTTTATGTATGGAGAGGCTTAGTCCCAAGACTCAAGAGCCTTAGACTGAAACAACAAAACTGTGCAAAAATTGCGCAGGGGCGCCCAAGGCGCATCACGACAGGGGCGCGAACCCTCTTTGGAAAGTGCAAATTTGGGAAATTGAAATAACGTGTTTTGCTCTAAAATCGGGGTTAGACCCATTTCACACTCAAGTTTGCCCCCTATAAAAGAATACAAAGTCGGATTTTCGATATCATGCATGAATTTTGAGATATACAAAAATTACGATCTGGGCACTTACGAGGCACATTTTCGGGCACTTTTTGGGGTTGTTTCAATATCTCCCCCTTGGGAACATTCGTCCCCGAATGTCAAAGAAATTTACGTGAGAAAGGTAATCATGATGAAATTAGCCCCAACAAGAATGCAACAATACATTTAAAAAACATTTTCAAAATCTTAACATAAAGTGTCAAAATTAACATGAACTTGTCAACATAAACATGAATGCATGCAAGTGAAACAAGGGCTGAAACATAAGACTTGGAATCATAATATGACCTGACATGTTATCATAAGCTTCAATAGAATGAAAGAGGTATGGCTGTTGCTTCTCAATGCCCGCTCCAACTCCCCGAGAGACACTATCGACTTGATGATTCTTCCAAAGGGCCTTGACGAACACTATACCCTTATTAATTAACTTTTCCACCCATTCATCCAATATTCCCACCGAGACCTTCTCCTAAGCCAACTTACCCTCTACAACACCCACAATCTCAAAGAGTTCTATAGCACTTAAGTCACTAACACACTTCCTCAACCCAGAAGCATGAAAAACCGAATAAACCATATTCATTTCCATATCCATAGGCAATTCCCATTTAGATGCAACCTTACCAATCTTCCTCAACACTTTATACGAACCCATAAACCATAAACTCAATTTCCTTTTTTGTCATTCGGGTCATACCCTTCATGGGTGGGACTTCTAAGTAAACCAAACCATTAACACAAACACCTATAGCCTACCTTAGTATCTAAAGACAACTTCTCCCCCTTATGAGAAAACCTCCACCTTACAATCCCTCACCAAGACGTCCAACTTTATCAAGATGGGGATTAAGGACTTGCTTAACTAGACCTCTTCAACTAAAGAAGATTCAGAACCATCAAATCCACTACACCACGCTTCTCACTTCACCCGACCTCATCTCCTTCGGAATTCACAACGTCACCCTCAAATTACTCACAAGCTCTTCCTCACTTTTGGAAACAACCCAACACATCATTACCAAGAACCACCACAACATAACAAGGTAGGGATAAAAGACCCTATTCATGAGACCTATAGTCACATCCGGTGCATAAGTCAAACCAAAAGACACTACCCCAAATTGAAAATATCGTGAAGGACATCAAGGACTCATTAACCACCAGAATCAAATCAATTGAAATAACTTAAGTTTAACACCCCCGACTTTTACAAGATGATAAAGGCAACCCTTAAAGACCATTTGTACCTTAAGACAAGAAATGTTCTTTTCCCTTCACTACCACTCAAAGACGGGTTTAATAGGGAATTGGAATTTGACCCTATGGTTTCTAAAACCAATGGAGACACAATATGCATGTTACTAATCCATCCTAAGAATGACATCAAAATCCACCACATCTTATCCAATAAAATGATAAGTCAAGACCCAAAAACAGCATTACCACGGAACAATTTCCATAGACCTTTTTAGCAACAATAGACTCACTAATGGGATAGACACCAAAAAGTCCACATAACTATCCGAAACACACATGAAGCCCACTAACAACAAAAGGAATAATGAATGGAATAGAGAGACCCAAACCTTCCCACGCATACACATTAAGGTCAAAGGAAAGTTTAAAATACTGGTAGCAATATCGGGTGCCTCATCCCTTGCTTCCTTTGAAGAGCATAGAACTTATTACGTCTTGGAGCACCTCCTTGATCAATATATGACCTTGACCTTGAAGTCGACCCTCCTCACATATATTCCAAATGTAAGGGCAATCAATAAGGTTATGGCCTATTCTCCCACACCCATAACATGTACTTAAATTTTTTAAGCATTTGCCATGAAGAAGCTTTTCACATTTTGGCCATTTTGGAAAACTCATCCCACCATTGCTACTTGGAACCATGGTCTATCCATTCTTTCCATAGCGAGCCTCTTGTTTGGAGAACTAGAAGGCCCTTGTCCTTAAAACCTGATACCTTATTGGAACCGGTCATCATCAAACCGAGCCCTCTTGGACTCTCCAGTCCTCTTATTCCTAAGCTTCTCTCACTCAAGTTTTTCAGCATAAGTCATGAGGCGGGATAAATCCATATCATTAATCAATATAGCAGGCTGGCATTCTTCACTCACCAAATCGGAGACACCCATCACGAAGTTGTTCATTCTAGCCCATGGGTTAGCAACCAATTGAGGATCATATTTAGAGAGTTGGTTGAACTTGAGGGAATACTCCCTCACATCATTGACCCTTCTTTCAAATTCATGAACTCCACCATCTTAGCCTCCCTAAGCTCAAGAGGGAAGAACTAATTAAGAAAAGCCGCCTTCAACTCCTTGCATAGAACCACATTATTGTTTCCCTTCCCCTCCTTCCATTGACTAAACAATATTTGTGCTACCCCCTTGATTTGGTAAGCTGCCAACTCCGCCTTATCTTTCGATCTAAAATCCATGATGGCCAATCCCTTATAAATCTCATCAATAAGCTCTTGTAGGCCCTCATCAATCTCTGACCCATAGAACTCCGGTAGGTTCATCCTCATGATGTCTCTCACCCTATATCTTGGGGTAGGAGCATAATAGGCTTCGGCCCCTTGATTAACTTGATGGGCCATAGCTTGAGCTAGCAAGGTGAGGGCATCCCCGAGCTCACCATGAGCTAGTTGTTCCTCGGGAGCATGAGCTCTTCTTCCTCTTGTGTTAGGCATGATCAACTAGCATGACAAAAAATTATGGGGAAAAACTTACTTCAACTTTATAGCACAACTTAGAACATGAAGGAGGGGACACCTTTCCTAAAACAACTCATAGCTTCCTACTCATAGTCGTAGTGCACAACACAATTATGAATAATACTCTAATCGATGCGGTGCATTGGTCTCCGAGGATCTAGCAACCTAGTACTCTGATACCAAGTTTGTCACGACCCAAACTAGGGCGTAGAGGTGACACGATGCATGGGGACCCCGAAGGAACCCAAAGCAAGCCTTTTAACATATTATTACACATTCTTGGCTGCGAAAGCAATTAAACATCAATAAAAGAGTATAAATAAGGCATAGGGACTAAGGAAAAACCTTCATTTCATAAAATGTCAAGAGAGTCAAGCTTATAGCATCATTAGATACTTGTCCAATAACAACTCTACACATAAAACTTAGCAGGGGCCAAGACAAGCAACCGGGCTCACCCTTATAGTCAAATACATAAAAAAGGAAAGGGAGTCCTCATACATAGCATAAGATTAAAGTCAATGTCCCCGAAATGGAGGACTTACCAACTTTCTTTACGAGTGATCGTACTAGCCACGTGGAGGAGGATGATCAAGCAAGGCTCCGATTCCTACATGGTGATATCATATAGGCATAGAGTATGCGTTAGTATGTTTAGATGTACTAAGTATGTGGGATGCAATTTAAGAAGAGATAGGCAACATAGTCAAAATGCATAATGATAAGCGATAGATAACATAATAACAATATGGCATGTATTAGCAATGCTTAAGCAAATCATGCTTGAAAATATTAAGACTTGCACAACATGTTTAACATAATAAGGTGACATGCTTAGATTATCAAATAACTTGTACTAGAGGGTGAGGGATATAGCATAAGTCATAACTTCTTCTAGTAGGTAATGGTTAGTACATGAGATAATGAAAAGCACATGAGAGAGGAAGGTAGCATAGGTTATTACCCCTATATGTGAGCATGAGATAATACATAATATTGCATTGCAAATGAGGGCGAGTGTACCACATAGTTCATAACCCCTTCATATGAGTACATTGCATAATCTCAAATCAAACACCAGGGTAAAAAGTATAACATAGTTCATAACCCCTTTATCTAGGTATGAGTAAGTAAGTTGTATTGATTTGTACATGAGGGTAAGGTGTACAACATAGTTCATAAGCCCTACATGTGGAAATTGGCCTTGTACTAGAGGGTAAATCACATGACATAGTTCATAACCCCTTCTAGTAGGCTTCACAATTCACAAGAGCATAAACCTTAGCAGAAGGACTCATTGACACATCAACCATTCCCAAGAACACAACAAACATGAGAGCCCAAAAATTCACTTGCAATGCCATAGGTGCTTTACATTATTTAAACACACATATAAATATTCCTTTAATTAGCATAAGCCACTTGACTCATAAGTCATGCAATAGACCATCAACAACCCAACAACCCTAAACCGGATATTTTATCAAACACTTGGTGGATGTGTAGTGCTAGTATATACCCATGCAATTAAAGAGTGGAATCATGTTAGAAAATTCAATTTAAAACCATAAATAGATACTTGGTAACATCCTCAAGAAATATACATCAAAACCGTTCATCAAATCTCACGTTAGATCTTAGATTCATAGTTCAAAACATGATAAAACAATCATAATTTCATGAAACCCCAACATAGTATGAAATGAATTTCAAAATAAGTAAGACCCATGAGTAAATCAACTTTAAATTATGCAATATTAGGTAAAAGAAATCTTGGATATCATGGGTGAAAGAAATCCATGAAAGAAACCCACATATCTTGACTTTGGGGAATTCCTTGAAGAAGATTTGAATGGAGGATTGAAGCTTGGATGGATTTATTATGATTGGAAGAGATTTGGACACTTGAATTTTGAGAGAAATATTAGTCTAAGTGTTTGAGAGGGGTTTTGAGAATGTCTTGAATGCTATGAGGTTGAAAAATGATTAAGTATAGGTGTTTTTACATATGGGGAGGCTTAGGCCAAAGACCCAAGAACCTTGGAGCAAGCAACAAAATTGTGCAAAAATTACATAGGGGTGTGCCCAAGGCACGTCGTGCCAGGGGCGCGAACCCTCTCTGGAAAGTGCAAATTTAGGAAATTGGAATTGTGATTCATTTGCTCTGAAATCAGGGTTGGAACTTTTTCCACTCAATATTTTCCCCTAAACAAGAATATGAAGTCAGATTTTCAATATCACGCTTGGAGTTTGAGATATTTCAAAATTATGATTCCGGACACTTCGAGGAACATTTTTGGGCACTATTTAGGGTTGTTTCAAGGAGCATGAGGGGCTTGGACCCCTTGGTTGACTTGGGTTGCTGTCTTAAACTATCAAAGTGAGAGCATCCCAGAGCTCACCATGAGTCGGTTGTTCCTTGGGTGTGTGGGCTCTTCTTCCTCTTATGTTAGGCATGATATAGCATAAAAAAGAACAATTGTTGGGGAGAGGGGGTCACGGGTCTACAATATCTGCACCAACCCAATCAAGATTCTGAACTTTGTGTCTACCGGTAGTGGTGTCAACATAGTAGCTCCATCCACCTCTATAGCCATAGGATTCAACCTGTATTGATTCCACCAGTAAGCGTTGGTGTTGAAATCCTGAGGCTATGGAATATCCTCCAAAAGAGGTGGGGTCTTCCTCCCTACATCCTCATTATTACTCATATTCAGAGCTGCATTAGCCAAATTGTTGGTGTTGTGTTGGGCCATCCTTCTTAGTGTTATGTGGATCTCTGGATCATATAGAGTTAAGGGATTGACTTGACTCTGAGCATTGGGCATACAATACACCTACACTCTAAAAAATGTCACAACCAAAGCCTAAGGCCTAGACGTGACACGGCGTATGGGGAACACAAAGGGACCCCAAGCAATCTTCTTAATGTATCATTGCACATCCTAGGTCGCGAAAGTAGTAAAATACAACAAAAGATAGTAAATAGGGATAAATGGGGCTAAGGGACAAATTCCATATTATAAAGATCAAGAGTCAAGAGAGAATCAAGCTTATAGCATTATACTTACATGCCCAACAACACCTCTAACTATAGAAATTAGCCGGGGCCAAGAAAAGCAATCGGGCTAATCCTCATAGTCAAAATGTACAATAAAGAGAGAGTCATAATACAAATCTGAAGAGCATAAGCATTTTCCCTGGAATGGAGGACTCACCAACTAGCTTTAGAGAGATAATACTAGTCACATGGTCTCCAGTTACTACTTGGTGACATCATGTAGGCATAGAGTATACGTTAGTATGTTTGAATGTATGAAGTATGTAGGATGCAATGCAACAAGTGATAAGCACCAGAATCAAAATGCATAACATAGGCAATGGATAAACATATAGCACTATGACATGTATGAATGATGCATGAAGTAAAATCATATTTATATAGAACATAATATAGGTTTAAGGAGAGACCATTAATTGTAAATATTCATGGGCTACCATCTCCTTGGAAAGGCGAATGAGGTGCGAACCCCTCAATTTGTTGAGGAGGTAAAAATCCCTCAACAAGGTTGATGAGATACAACCCCCCCCTCCCAACATGGTTGATGAGGTACAAGTACCTCAACATGGTTATCAAGGTACAAACCCTTCGACATGATTACAAATACCTACCACCTCCCAAGCCAGGCGATCGAGGTACAAAACCCTCAACAAGGTTGCATGGGCCTACCACCTCCCGAGCGAGGCGATTGGGGTACAAATCCCTCAACGAGGTTACTCGGGCCTACAACCTTTCGAGTAAGGCTTGGTCAATTCTCAACACAATAGAGGTAATATCATATACATACATTCCTTTCATCATCATATAGTCTTTCAACTCATAAGACATGCATTGGATCCTGAATTCCTCAAGAAATCATAACTGGACATTTTATCAAACACTTGGCTGGTGTGTAGTGCTAGTGTAAAACCATGCAATTCAAGAGTGTAATCATGCTAGAAAATTCAATGCAAAACCATCAATTATTACATGGTAACACCTTAATCAATACGCATCAAAACCCTTCATCAAATCTCAGAATAAAACTTAGATTTATAGCTCAAAACATGCTAAAACAGTCATAATTTCATGACACCACAACATAGTGTCCAATGAAATTCATAATAAGTAAGACCTATGAATAAATCAATTTTAAATCATGTAATTTTAAGTAAAAGAAGCTTGGGCATCATGGGTGAAAAGAATCCTTGAAAGAAACCCACATGCCTTGACTTTGGAGAATCCTTGAAGAAGATTGGTTTTGGAGACTTGAAACTTGAATGAGAACCTTAAGATTCGGATGAGTTTTGGGACTCGAAATTGGGAGATGAATATTGTCTAAGTGCTTGAGAGAGTATTTGGGAATGACTTGGATGAGATGAGGGTGAAATAAGGCTAAGTATATGTATTTTTATGCATGGGAACACTTAGTCCCAAGACCCAAAAGCTTTGGATCGGACAAGAAAAATTGCACACAAAATGAACTGAGGTGCTCCCAGGGCATGGAAGCCTCACTAGGAATAGCATTTTTGCAATTTTCAAATTATTCTGCGGTTGCTCTTAAATCGGGATGAGACCCATTTCCTACTAAATTTAACCCCCTGTTCAAGAATATGAAGTTGGATTTTGAGATATATGAAAATTACGATTCTGGGCACTTTCGAGACATATTTTCAGACACTTTTTGGGGTTTTTTCAATATGTCCCCCTCAGGAACATTCGTCCCCAATTTCAAAGAAACGTATATGAGAAGAGTAATCATGAAGAAATCCGCCCAAACAAGAATGCAACTACACACTTAAAACATCATTTTCAAAATCTCAACATAAGTATAAAACCACCATGAACTTGGTCAATATAAACATGAATGCATGCAAATGACTTACGGGCTGGAACATGATACATGAAATCACATAGAAAACTTAGAATTAGTACCTTAGGCTTGAATAGGATGGAAGAGATAAGGATATCATTTTTTGATGTCCGCATCAACCTCCCATGTAGCACTTTCGACTTGTTCATTCTTCCAAAGGACCTTAACGGAAGCAGCATCCTTGTTCCTCAACCTCTTCACTTATCTATCTAAGATCTCTACTAGAACCTCTTCATATATCAAGTCGTCTTCAACTACCCCAAAAACATCAAGATGCACAATAACATTAGGATCACCAATACACTTCCTCAACATACACACATGAAACACTAGAAGAACCAATTCCATTTAACCAGACAATTCCAACTCATAGGCCACCTTATCAATCCTCCTCATCACCCTATAAGGAACCATATATCTAGGGCTAAACTTTCCTTCTTATAAAATGGACCACACCCTTCAAGGGTGATACCTTCAAATAGACCCAATCACCAACCTTAAACTGATGCTCCCCCCTTCTCAGATTGACATAAGACTTTTGGCGTCTTTGGGCTATTCTCAACCTTTCTCTAATCATACTTACCTTCTCCATACAAACCACAACAAGATCCAGACACAACAAAACCACATCTCCAACCTCAAACCACCCAATTGGTGATCAACAACGTCTACCATAGAGATCCTCAAAAGGAGTCATACCAATGCTTGAGTGATAGGTATTGTTATATGCAAACTCAATCAATGGAAGATGATCATCCCAACTAACCTGAAGCTCCAATACACAAGCCCTAAGTAATGTCCTCAACTGTTTGGATAGTTCTTTAGGCTTGGCAATCCGTTTGGGGGTGAAACGTTGTACTAAGCTTTTCCTTGGTTCCAAGACCTCCTTGGAAGGACCTACAAAAGTGTGAAGTGAATTGTGCACCACGATCCAATATGATGGATAGAAGAACCCTATACAACCTTACAAAGTAATGAATGTACAGCCTAGCATAATCTTCAACCCCATATGTAGTCTTAACCTGTAGAAAGTGAGCCGATTTTGTCATCCTATCAACCACAACCCATATGGAATCAAAACACTTTCTAGTCTTGGGCAACCCAACCACAAACTGCACATTAATCTCTTCCCACTTCCAAGTAGGAATCTCTATGTCTTGGTAGGCCAACCAGCCTTTGATGTTCGACTTTGACTTGTTGACAACTATGGCAACCGGAGACAAATTTGGCAATGTCCCTCTTTATGCCTCCCCACCAATACACCTCTCATAAATCTCTATACATCTTAGTAGAACCGTGGTGAATAGAATAGGAAGAACCATTAGCCTCATCAAGAATCATTTCCTTCAAGCCATCAACACAAGGCACACACAATCTACATTGGTATCTAAGTGTGCCATCTCCTCCTCGGGAGAAAACCTTGACCTTACCATCTTTTACCAATGCCTTCACTTCTTAAAAAGAGGGTTCATGATCTTACTTAGCTCTCACCTCCTCAACTAATGAAGATTTAGAACCATCAATAACACACCACCACCATTATTAACCTCTTCCAACCTAACCCCCAATCTAGCCAACTAATGGACCTCCTTAGCCACCTCTATTCCCCCATCATCAACATGAGCGAGGCTACCCATAGACACCTTACTCAAAGCATCCTCTACAACATCAGCCTTACCCAGATGATAATGCACATCATATCATAATCCTTAAGAGGTCCTAACCACCTTCTTTGCCTCAAGTAGAGATCTTTTTGAGTGAAGACGTATTTCACACTCTTATGATCGATAAACACATCAACATACACCTCATACAAATGGTAATGCCAAATTCTCAAAACAAGGACCACGACGGCTAACTCAAGATCATGAAAGGATAATTCTTTTCATGCACTTTGAGTTTTCTAGAAGTATAGGCTATCACCTTACAATTCAGCAACAGCACATAACCCAAACCAACCCTTGAAGCATCATAATACACAACAAATCCTTCTAGCCCTTCCTATAGTGAAAATAGAGGAGCCGACACAAGCTTATCTTTCAATATTTGGAAACTCTTTTCACACTCTTTGGACCACACAAATTTAGCTTTCATTTGAGTCAACTTGGTCATGGGAGAAGCAATACAAGAAAACCCATTCACAAACCTCCGATAGTAACCCGCTAAGCCCAAGAAGCTCCTAATCTTCAACGGAGTTAATGGTCTAGGCCAATTCCTAATCATATCCATCTTTTTAGGATCCACCTTAATACCATCCCCCGACAACACATGACCTAGAAAGGCAACCTCTTTTAACCAAAATTCTCATTTCTCATAGTTGGCATACAACTTCTCTTCCCTCAATCTTTGTAGCACTACCCTCCAATGACCTATGTACTCCTCCTCACTATGTAAATAGATCAAAATATCATCAATGAAGACCACAACAAATGAATCGAGGTAGTGTTTGAAGACCTATTCATGAGATCCATGAAGATAGCGGGCACATTGGTTAACCCAGAGTACATCACAACAAACTTAAAGTACCCATACCTAGACCAGAAGGCTGTCTTAGGAATGCCACACTCCGTCACCTTCACTTGATGGTACCTATGTCACGACCCAAGCCTAGGGCCTAGATGTGACACAACGCATGGGGAACCCAAGCTAGCCTCTGAACATATCATTACACATCCTTGCTGGTGGAAAGTCAAGAGAGAGTCAAAGCTTAAAGCATAATACAAATATATCCAACAACATATCTAAAACATAGATACTTGGCTTGGGCCAGGACAAGGTATTAGGCTCACCCTCGTAGTCAACATATATGCAAAGGGAGGATAGTCTTAGGACATAGAAGGAAATAATAAGCATCGCCCCTCAGAATGCAAGATTTACCAACAAGCTTGAGAGATGTTCTACAAGCCACGTGGAGGAGTAGGATTAAGTGGGCTTCCGGTTCTTACCTAGTGACATCATGTAGTCATAGAGTATGTGTTAGTGCATTTGAATGTACTAAGTATATAGGATAAAATTCAACAAGACATAGACAACATAGTAAAAATGCAATATTACAAGCAATGGATAGCATAATAACAATATGACATATTTGCATTATACTTGAAGTAAAATAATGCTAATATAGAACTTAATACATGTATACGGAGAGATTGTTGTTAGGTCATATCCATGGCCTACTACCCCCTTGTACCGACCAAGAAAAACTACACACAAAATGAACTAAGTTGTGCCCTTGGCGCTTCGCTCGAGGGGCGCAGAAACCTCATTGGAAATTGTATTTATGTGATTTTCAAATTTTCCTACGGTTGCTCTTAAATCTTGGTTGGAACCATTCCCACTCAATTTTACCCTCTGATCAAGAATATAAAGTCAGATTTTCGATATGGCACACGAATTTTGAGATATATGAAAATTACAATTCCAAGCACTTTAGAGGCACATTTTCGGGCACTTTTTTGGGTCATTTCAGAAAAAAGCAAAAACAACAAATGAAAGAAAAATAAAGGAACTAAGGATTAAAACATGAATTACTAATAAATTCACTAAGTCTAGCCATATTCTTCAGCAATGATGCCAAAATCATGATATCGGCCAAGTTTCACCTCCTTCTTAGAGGATAAAGCAGCCGCTGTCAAGATATAGAATCTAGCAAAGGTTAGGGTTAATCCCACAGGGAATACGTAGACTTAATAAAATTCACCAATTCACTATCCGAATAATTAACCAACTTAATTCCCCAAACGAGGGTTTTACAATAATCAATAAGAAAAGTAAACTAGCTATCTATAGCAAGAGCGAAATCAATCATGGAGAGCAACTAGGGTATTATGTTCCCCATGATTCCCTAACTCAGTATCACCAAATAACCTAATTCTTTTTAAGTGTTTTATATGCAGGATGATAATTTAAGTTCACCAAGCCCTTTGGTCAAAGGCGAGCGGTGAATTTCACTATGTGAGTTGGCCCATCTCTATAGTGTGTATTACTAGTACAACCCCCCTTGGCCCAGTTTGGTTGGTTAGACGAGAACACATGAATCGAATCTTGTTAATTAACCTTTTCTCCTATTCGTTACTACCTTGGTCCAGTCAGTAACACTAAGCGGGTTCTAATGTTGGCCACCATTACAAAATATGCAAAATGAAGCGAGTTAATTAATACATGCATATACACCTTTCAAGAATTGTGAATTATCCGCTTTCACTTTGTTAGTTCTTCATGGTTCCTACAATCGTAATTGTAGATTTGGCTACTTATGCTATGTGTAGAAGCAGTAATAATAAATTGTGAAGACATAATTAAACACTTACACAATACATTTAAGAACAAGCGATCCAATGTCAACAAAAATAATAAGCTTTAAGATCAAATTCAACTATAAGTCTACTCGAAGAGTCTCTTACAATTTTCTCTCTTTAAATATTAAGTTCTCTGAGTACTGGGCTAAAACTTCTGAAAAAACCTAAATGCATATTTATAATAATTAAATCCAAATCCTAAACAAAATAGGATAACGGTTCTGCATTCCATATGAAAGCTCTTTACGTCCCGTATTGAAGTTTACAGTCCGTAATCGAGGTCTCGTACTCAGCTACTGGAATTTTGGACTTCAACTCTATGACACCCCTCTACAACTCATAAAATGGTTTATGATCCATAAATAGGGTTTTGTCTGAGAACATTCCTGCAAGTCCTCTTCTCTGATCCTCAGGGCACGAATCCTCATCTACAACTGCAAGTCCAGTTCTTTGATCCTCAAGGAACGAATCCTCATCTACGACTCGTAAACTCTTTTATGACTCATTTGCATGTTCATAGAATGAAATTCAAAAATTAGCCCGTCACTGAAAATCTTCATGAAACCTCTCTATGGCCCGTAGAATGGTCTACGACCCATAAAAGGTCTCGTATAATAATAAATCTGCAACAACTTCTGTAACTTTCCCCAAAATCATGGTCAACTTGTAATCCCACAAATATAAACACAAAAACTCATAAAACCAACTAACATTGCATTGAGAAAAAATAAAATTCAAAATTTTAAGCATCAAAAGTGTCGTATTTTGACAGCACATCAGCATACAATGCATATGACTTATCAAACCTATAATCAATATTTGATTGCAAGGGAAGATAATATAGAGAGAAGTATATATCCAAGGAATAGTAATATAGTAACATGCCATGAAATTC
This sequence comes from Solanum ossicruentum, assembly GCA_025774065.1. Lineage (NCBI taxonomy): Eukaryota > Viridiplantae > Streptophyta > Magnoliopsida > Solanales > Solanaceae > Solanum > Solanum ossicruentum. Next base: position 31,786 of record JAOTQR010083092.1, read on the forward strand.
ATGATGCATAAAGTGCAAAATATTATATAAGAGGGGATGAGACCTAAACTGACATATAAGATCAAGCGAGCTATTACTTGGATTCCCGATGTTATCCCCACACCAGAAAAGAGTTGGTCTACGTGACAAAGGTAAATCACATTTCTCCTTATGGGCCTTCCATTTCGGAGAAGTGACCTTCCTTATAGGCCTCCCATTTCGGATAACATTTTCACTAATTTATCACAGTATATAAATGTTGTAACCGCACCTTGTGTGCCTCCCATTTCAGTGAGAGTTATCATAAACATATACCTATGCTAGCACATAGTTTAAGGAAAAAGAGAGGGCCCTTACCTTAAAAGCCCCAATCTGCCGGTGCCAAATTCATCATCCCACAAAAACACATATACATATACATACTTTCAAAAGAGATGCAAGTCATTTCAAATCATTTCAATACATACTTGAGTTAAATACCCAAACATCATTCATAATAATTCGTATTTAAGCTCAAATGCCAAATCACAATGCAAATTATACTTTTAATGCCTAGGAATAGCCCATTCACAATTCTCAAATGAGGTGTAAACACCCAATATGCTCAAAGAGCCAATATCATAGACATTTATGTGATCACATTCTTGTCATAACCATATGAGTGGGCTTAACTCACCAATTCATTTCATAAAACATATGAGCGCTTAACCCACTTCATAATTTTCATAAAATCCAATATTCATGAATGCATATGTCATGAATGATATGTGAATAGCAACAGACAATACATTCAATCTTAAATCAACAGTTGAATTTGAAATTCACGTAAATGCATAAGCAAAATCTACATTGGAATCACAATATTGATTACCCATGCGTAGATCAAACTTCAAATATTCATAATAAACATGTAATTCAACATATTAGGGTTTAAATCAACTTCAAATCAATAATTAACCGAAGCTCATACTTCAATTGAATTTATTAAACCAAAATCTTCAAAACTCATATTTAAAGTAAGCAAAATTCTCATAAATCAAGCGTAAAAAGAGTTTGGGTCTTCTTGGTAGAAAGGGACCAGGAATCAATCCCACATACTTTAGCTAATGGAGAAGATTCAAGAAGAAATTTGATGAAGGAAAGAGTCTTCTCTTGATTCCCAAGCTTGTTCTTCACAAGAATTCTTTGAGAGAGTTCTTATGAAAGAGTTCAATATAATTGTAATTGTAGGAGTGAATGTGAATGAGGAAATTCGAGTATAGGTCATTTAAATGTCTTTAAATAACATAGAAAGTCATAAAAGACCCATAGGAGAAACGATAATTAAGAAAATGACATTAATGAGACGAGTAGAAAAAAATGTTGCCAGGGTCTCAAGGAACGGTATATGGTCCGTGTAAGGGTATATGGACCGTATAATTGCTTCATGATCCAACCCTTAGAGAAATTCTTATTGACAAATGGCTGATACGGTGATTCCATACTTGGAAAAATTCAACATAGGCACCAATACGGATGGCAACACGGTCCATAGCCAGGCATACTGTCAGTATGCCTCCTCTGTGCAGCATCACTTAGAAATATTCTCCAACAACCAAGTTCTGAGATGGTGATCCACTACTTAGAAAATTTTCATTCCGCTACATATATGGAAGGCCTCACAGATCGTGAAGGACTATGTAATCCATGAGAGTGTCCGTGTGAAAGGGCTTGTCTAAATAATGTGGATTTCCAAGGCCAAGGCTACCATACGATCCACCACACGGACTGTGAAGCATCACACAGACTATGTGGGGTCCATGTAAAGTATGCTTTGGTCTCAAACTTCCACATTAAGGCCAACACATTCCATAGAAAATAACAGGTTCCTAGTAGGCATCATAGGTCAATTGAATAGAATAATTAAAAGTAACAAGAAATGCTAAAATCTAACACAAACAGAGGTCAAGAAAATAAAGTAGTAATGGAATGCATATGAGAGTAAGAAAACAAATGAATGTAAGGAAGCTAACTAAACCTAATTGATCCCCCATAAAATCTAAAAGACACACTAATGCACAAGTTAAAGTAATGACTAAAAATGACCCTACATAGATAATGAAATAGGGTAGGACCAAGTAGAACCTCTTAAAAGTATCGATGATTCTGTTATCTGTAAGGGTTGGATAGAGTCTGAACCTCGAGTTGCAAATAAAGCTTCCCAATAATAGTAATGTTAATAAATTCAAACTCTATAATAGTTGGCATAGAGTTCATACTTCAAACTATAGATGAAGCCTTCTCAGTGATAATGATGATAGCAATAGAATCGCAATTTGTACATCAACTCATATAGTAAGACGAGTCATCAAATAAAGAAGTACAAAGTTGGAAACTCAAATTGCGAATAAGACCTCTTGATAATATTTATTTAAAAGTAATAATTTAGAATAAGCCTATTGAGAATCTTCATATCAATTGCTATTACAAAGCTACTCTGGATCATTGTCCACATTCTCTAAATAACCAAGAACATTCCAAGTTTAGATTGAAACTTATCACAATTACTATTACTAAATGGAGTCTAAAGACGCCGTGTAACACCTCAAAAAAGTTTCCTATTTTTGACCCTAAAAATTTCTTGAAAATGAGAAGAAGACTGTCAGTGACCACAAGCCAAATCTACAAGTTGTAGAATCTTCCATGAGTTGCAGACTTATTTCTTAGGTTCCTCAAACACAAAGAATTTTTTTTACTCTTGAGCCTCTATCTATGGATAGATTATATGGCCCGTAGATTCTTATATGTAGTATAGATGAGGTTCATGGATGGGCCCTGTAGCAAGACTTAGTCTGCGACTAACGCCTATGACCCTTATTCCTTTCTATGAACTGTAGAATAGGCTTTGAGCTTTTAGGCCTAAAACAAAACTCAATATTTTTTTCATGAATTGACATGATGAACTCATATAAGGGTCCACGACCCATAAAAGGTGATCATGGACCCAAACTTTAAAACTCCAAAATCATGACCAGTATCCATGAGGGCACTGTACGACCCATACTAGGGTTTATGACCCGTTAAACCTTGGTCGTAGACCCAAGGCCAAATTTTCTCAAGTTCCATGAGAATGTTTTTTATGGACCATAAAGTGAACCACTACCCTTAGATAGGGTTTCATGGTTTAACCTGATAGTTTTACGAAAGATAAATTCACCTTTTTCTTTTTTTTTTTAATAAAATTTTTGAAGTTTTGGGGTTATTTTAGTTCCTTTATAAATACACGATAGGTCTTCTCTTTCAATTGTACTAGAATTACTTGAGAGCAAAATTAAAGATGAGAAAAGCAAGAGTTCAAGCATTTCACCAAAGTTCTTTAAATGTCTATTAAGATATTTATGTTTTTAGTAGGTAAAGCTATCATAGCATTGACTTAAATTTGTCCTGTGCCCAACGTCTATGTTTTCATTTTAATTCAGTATTATGTTGAGTAAAAAAAATTTGTTTTGAATTTCGATTGAGTTAATGCTTCTATTAAGTTTTATATAATTATTCATTGAAGTTATTATTATTTTGTTATTAAATTATCATTCGTGGTTACTTTCTCGTGAACCTTAGTTGAGTTGATGATCATGATTCTATGTATTATTTGATGTTGAATTTATGATTTTTAGGCATTAAACAAACTCTTATTTTCAATCAAGGCTATACATATTTTTTAGTAAATAGGATGGTTTTCTATATATTTTGTTAAGTCGAAAAGATTGTCTTTGAGAAAATAAACTTTGACGAGATGTGAATGACTTATTGAAGCATATTTTAAATAAAAGAGTATGATAGATTGAGATGAAATTGAATTAATGAAAAGGTACATTGAGACTTGATGAGATGATTTGAAAGGTTAATAGATATAAGCACATGTGTTTGGAGTAGTATTGAGTACCAAATTGGTAAGAGTACAAATAACTCAAATCTCATAGATTATGTTTTCGGGGTAGGGTAGAGGTATTGCCTCTCTTGTCCCAAAAGAGGACCTTTTATTAGATCCATTGAGGTTGACCATTCCTTCCAATTAGATGGTATTGGACAGTTGCGGCAACAACAATGTCAAGTGTTATATCATCAGTCACTCGTATGGTGATGGTTCTCAATCAGAAAAACTCCCTAATAATAATAATCAATTTGATTTGATTATGATTGCATATGATTGAATCAATTTGAAAAATATTATTTTATTTTAAATTTGCATATCATATTCAGTTGAGCTTATTTCTTGCCATTGAGTATCTGTTGAGTATTGTTCTATTCAACTATATATCACGATCCAAGCCTAGGGCTTGGATGTAACACAATGAATGTGGAACCCAAAGGCGCCCCATCTAAGACTCTTAGCATAATATAAGTATTCACAAAGTAATAAAGCATAATCATGAGTAAAGCATGCAAAATTCAAGTCTGAATATCAAGATAGAATAGAAGTCCAAAAACCTCCTATTAAAGGGAATTACATCAATATGCCCATACATACCTCTAGAAAACTAGATCTTGAAGGGGGCTAGAACATGCCACTAGCTCATCCTCAAGAATAGAAAGAAAATAGAAGTGTCTCAACATAACAATGACATACGCATGAACATAAAGACTTGTTCCTAAAGCATTTGAACTAACCAAAGTCTTCATATAGAGTGTCCAATCTAGCAACAATAGTGAGGAGTAGTGTTATCACCCGTTCCTACATAGCGATATCATGTAGGCAAAGAATATGCATTACTACATTGAGATGTACTATGTATATAGGCATGTAATGCAACAAGAAATGTTGTATCATAATAACAACATGCATAATCATAGCAAGGAATCCAATCTCAATATAATGAATGATCAAAACACCATTCAAAATTATAGATGGAAGCATTATAACATATTTCGTAACATAACATACATACATATGTGAGAATAGGACCATAACTAGTAATAAGACCATGCAAGCTATTCTAAGAAATTTTGATGTTACCTCTACACTGGAGAAAGAGTAGTCTACTTGCCATGATAGACTAAACCTCACCCTATGCGCTCTACCCCACCTCAATGATTATCGAACCATGATTCTATACGTTGATCCACTAGATAAACCATATAGGTATATAATCCTGGTGTACATAGTTATGAGACAAGAGTATTTGTATAAGGACATTTGGAATATTCTTCTTCACTCAAGCCTCATTCGATACCAAGTCAATGTCACGACCCGAAAACAATGTGTGATGGCACTCACCTAACCCACCAAGTCAAGTCAGCCCAATACTTAAAAACCCAAAATCATAATAATAGCGGAAGATAAACAGTCTAAGTAGGATAGATAAACATCTAAACAAAACTAAAAATATTTCTAAGACTGATGTTACATATACAAGCTCCAGCTTCAAAATTTTTAAATGAAATACATGTCTCAAATGTCTGGTCCTCAAATAAAACATAACATATAAAAAGAAAGTGGAATCTTGATGGGCCTATTGGGGATATAAGCAGCTACCTCATGAAAATTCCAAAAGGTCGATCCAACAAAAAGAAGTCTAGTAGGGTGGACCAGGCTCACAACCTACAAGAACATAGCAACGAGTGAGAACCAAATAATAGGTTACTCCAAATGGAACTAACCTAAGATAAAGTAATGAAGAATACATATACTCCTTAACACCCAACCATATACTCACCGAACTACAAACCTACACTCAAAAAAGTTCCAGCATAAAGTATACAACAAAAAGAAATCACAAGGATATAGATAGACTCATCACAGAGCATCACGCCCAAAGGGGTCCAACTATAAACAAGTCAAATGGTACTAGATATAAAGTCTCGTAAACATTTTATACAATAATAGCAAGCCAAAGTAATATGAGATGGAGTGAATGCCATGAGATGTAATAATGCAATACAATGTCAAATAAACATGATGCATGTCTATCTTCTGATACATATCCACTGATCATATATATGGATTAGATCAGAATCCATGGGGGTCACACATATACCAAGTATCTATGATCATTACTAATAATGACCTCGAGCAGTGCTCACGCATCCAAGAATAACCTCATACCCATTTGGAAATGATCTCAAACTGTCGGCAATGACCTCTGCTCAACCGATAGATACCTCGACTACCAACTCATATGTTACCTTACTTATCTCTTGGTCATAGCCATCACAAGTATCAATGCATATATACTAGTAGATGCAATATGCAAAATATCAATTTTATCTCAGTATTAAATGTCACAAGGATCACAATTTCACCACAGTGTCCTTACATCAAACTCATCTCAATATAAACATCGATGTCATCATTGTATCAATATATCAATATCATATCTAATTATATCATCTCAATATTAATATCAAATCAATCACACGATCAAATGTTTTATGGATTCACAGTAAATTCACAAGTCAACAATTCAATAAAAGAATGACTACACAATATAAAATCTCATGATCAAAGTCTATAGTTATACCATCTACCCCAAAGTAATCAATTTCATACACATAGGAGCATACAAGGCTCAATTATACTTAACAAAAGAATAGAAGTCCACTTGCCTTGTATAAAGTCTCAATCATGATAACTCCAAAGTTTTGCCCTTCTTATGATATTCTGAATCACCAAAAGCTATTCAAGTATACAATTACAATCACATAATGAATCTAATGACACTAAAATAGATCAATTTGGAGAAAAAGGGCAAAATGGTCAAAATTCTATGCCGAAAAAAGTAGCTGAAATTTAAAAATTAATACATGAAAATGTTTCCCAAGTAAAAAGGAGTTCAACAATGAAAATTACTATGAAAATGGAGTTAAAATGAGAGAAATCATCAATTAAGGTTAGAAATAAATATCCAAAAAAACCCCCAAATTCCACCATTAAACCCCAAGATTATAAGTTAAAAATACAAATTAATCAATGAAAATAATTGAAGTACGTTAAAAAATAGTTACCTAATCAGTTTGTCTTAAAAAAACTTGAAAATCGTCTCTAAAATGATGTTTTGAATGTCAAAAAAGGTGGAATGGGTTTAAATCACGATTTTAAAGACTAAAACTATTCAGGCATCATTAGTACTCTGTGAATGTTGAGTCTTATCTATGAATACGGAGACCACGGGGATTAATCCTTCGCGAACGCAGAGCTGAGGTACACGAATGCAAAGGTCCACAGTAATATACTCCGTAAACACGACAGTGAGGCCTGCGAATGCGAAAAGTATATGGGACATGCACTAGATACTTGATGTGATACCAAAATACAACGCTTTTTATGCTTAATACTACAAATTTTGGGGAAAAATTGCAGAAGTTGCTGGTTTTTGCTATTGTATGAGATAGTCTACGGGTTGTAGAGCATTCTATTAGTCATAGATAGGTTTCGTGAGAAGTTTTAGTAAGGGACTATGTGCTGAAGTTGAAGTCTACGAACATGCAGATGAGTCGTGGAGCAGTTTACGAGTCGTGGAATATCTTTTGTGCACTGAGAATTAAAGAAGTGGACTTGTAGGAATGTTACTTGACGAAACCCCTTTTATGGGTCGTGAAACCCTTTATGAGTCTTAAATGGGTGTTGTATAAGTGAAGTCCAAACTTTTAGCGGCCGATTATGAGATCCCTGCTAAGAGCCGTTGAAGACAGTATGGGCCACAAAGTACCTTTCGTATAGTGTGCCGACCAGTTTTTCTAATTTGTATAGGACTTGATTTTAATTATTATAAGTAGGTTTTAGGTTATTTTTTATAAGTTATCGTAGTTCATGCCAGTTTTATGTAGTTTAGGTTAGGTGCCTAGAGAATTCAATATTCTTAGAGAGAAAATTGTGAGAGAGCCTTTGAGAACACTTATGGTGTAATTTAATCTACAAGCTTGTGATTTTTATTGACTTTGGGGTTTCATGTTCTTAATTCAATTATGTAAGTTTTTAATTATATCTTCTCAATTCATAATCTCTTCATCTACACATAACATGAGTAGTTAAATCCATAACTAGGGTTGTGGGAACCATGAAGAACTAAGAAAGAAAAATAGGATAATTCATAAGTCATTCAAGGTGTATATGCATGTATAAATTAACTCTCTTCATTTTGAACACTTTCTAATGGTGGCCATCATTAGAACTCGCCTAGTATTACTGACTGAACCAAGGTAGTAATGAATAGGAAAAAAGATTAATTAACAGGATTTGATTGATGTGTTCTCGGTTAATAAACCAAACGGGGCCAAGGAGAGGTTGTACTGTGACCAATAGATAATGTTTAGTAATACACACTATAGAGATGGGCCAAGTTGCATAGTGAAATTCACCTCTCACCTTTGACCAAAGCGCTTGGTGAACTTAAATTACCGTTCCACATGCTATCCATTAGACAAGAATTAGTTTATCCGGTGATACTGAGTTAGGGAATCATGAGGAACACAATACCTTAGTTTCTCTCTATTATTGATTTTTCTCTTGTGATAGTTAGTTGAATTTATTTACTCATTGATTATTGCAAACCCCCTCTCCTATCCTCTCCCTTCCTGCTTTGGGGAATTGAGTTGATTAATTACTCGGATTGCAAGTTGGTGAATTCTCATGAATCTACGTATTTCCTATGGGATCGACCCTAAACTTAGTTAGGTTCTATATCATGACAAAGACTGCTATATCCCTTAAAAAGGAGGTGTAACTTAGATATTTTTGCACCGTTGCAGGGGAATATGGCTAGACTTAGTGAATTCATCAGTAGTTCGAGTGTTAATCCTTAGTTCCCTTTATTTTACTTTTGTTTCTTATTTTTGCTCTTTTTTAGGGTGTACGAGTAGTGTATGGCCAACACTAGGAGTCAATACAAACCCTTAACTCCATTTGATCTAGAGATACACAGAACTTATAGAAGGATGGTCCAACGCAATGCCAACAACACGACCAATGCAGCACTGAATAGGAACAATAATGTGGAAGATCTGAATGAGAATCCACCTCTTTTGGAAGACATTCGATAGCCTCAGGATTTCAATGCAAACACTTACCACTGGAATTAGGATAGGTTGAATCTTATTGCTATGGAGGTGAATGTAGCTATTGTGTTGCCACCACTACCTGCAAACACAATGTTTACAGTCTCGAGTGGGTTACTTCAGATACTGCAGAACCATGAGGTATTTGCAGGCTTACCATCAGAGGATCCACACAGCCAGTTGCACAATGTGACATTTGTTTGTAAGAGTGTGAATGGGACACAAAATTTGTCTATATATGTTGTGGGGTTTTTTGTCTTCCCATTGTCTCTTATGGGCAATGTTGCATTATGGCTATCTTTGCTTCCGTAGAGTTCAATCACTAACTGGGTAGAATTGCAGAGGGCGTTTATAGCCAAGTATTACCTTAAGCCAAACAGGCTCAAGTTGGAAATCCATATCCACTATTTTAAGCAATTCCCTGGTGATTGAATCCTCGCTACATGGGAGCGTTTTAATAAATGCTTGCGAAGTTCACTTGACCATGAGATTTCAGGGAATATCCTGGTGGAAAATTTCTACCAAGCTCTAGATGCTAATAGTCAAGCATATGTCGATGCCTTCTTATGAAGCCTATTCATGGAACAACCATTCATAAAAATATCTTAGCACTTGAAGTGGTAGCTAAATCAAACCAGGTATGGGAGCCTAGGAATAGACATATAATAGATCATGCAAGAATTGCTTTCATGAGTTCTAACCATGCAAAAACAAATGCAAATGTCCTTAGTATTCTTATTGAGAACAAAGCTAATGTTGAGATGCTAATGAAGCAGACATAAGAGCTAATAAAGCCAGGGGACATTCAAGCGAGCCATCATATGAAGCATAGGGGTCACAAAGATGACAGGCTGAATAGACGCTATGTACCCCCATACAATCGTGACATGGGAGATAAGGACTCTAAAATCGAGTAGATATTTGACAAGTTATTAAAGAGGGAAGCCACCCAAGATGAGATTTTGAGGGATATTAAGTCCGGCATTGCCAAGATAAACCATAAGGTGGAACAACTCTGAGTGGCAATCAAATTGATTCATCAACACTTCGAAATTATATCAATGCAACTAGATCAGATTCAAAGAGGTATGATGACAAGCGCTATAGCTCTATATTGAAAAAAGACGGAGGGGCGCTAGAAGGAGGAAAAGTTAGGCAATAAGGGACCACAAAAGTTAGAGGATGTCTGAGTACTTTAGCCATCTAAGTCATGCTGCGATAATAAATTAGGCAAACTTGGGAGGCAACCCAAGGTGTTCCCTAGCGCTTAGGCATCCATGTATGTATTTTGAAACCCTTATGATTTATTTTTGTTTTGATTTCGTACATTAGGAACAACGAGAATTTTCAATGGGGTGTGGGTTGTTATATTCCTCAGTAAAGTCTGAGTAGCTTATGGGTCCATAACTACCACAATTTGTTGTCCCTGGATTTTCTTGGTTGTGTTCTTTTTCCCTATGGATACTTATTTCCTATTGAACCAGCATGTTTAGGATGTTTAGATAATATTTGTAGCATATAGTATCAATACTTGTGGCATATAGCATGTTTTTATGTTTTGTTTGAAAAATGATACCCATCAAAAAATTTGATTAAGTAGTTAGATAGTAACCATGCATGTTTAGGTGTCTGACAATATTTGTTCTGATAAGTGAGGGTACATTGAGATTAAAAGAATGATCTGTGAGTCTTTTGATGATAATGTACGCAATGTGACTGTGAGCATAATTTGATAAATTCATGTATTTTGTACTAATTTAGAACTTGCACTACTACTCTATGTTATATAGTAGATTAATTGGATTAGGAAAGGATCTTAGTCCATTATTCTTAAATAGTCCACTTTAGCCTAAATTAAAAAGAACCAACCAAATTGATGATATATCCCTTATTACTAATGTTTGAGCCTAACATGTACCTATTCTTTGAAAACACATAATTAACCTAGCCTTGTCTAGTGAAAAATCATGAAATTGGCTCTAGTCTTTCCTTGAACATTGTGTACCTTAACTGAGGCAAGAAAGCCTAAGTTGAGGGTGGCAACCAAAAGTGGACTTGGTTCAGAGGATTGATATTGTGCACCTCCAAACAGGATAATACCCTAAGTTGAGGATGACTGGTGTAAAGGTAAAGCATAAAAATAAGGGGGTGAGTTAAGAAGATGGAGAAAAATGAGAAAAATCATGTACTAGGTGCAAGAAAAATGAAAGATGCCTTAATTGAGAGCTAAAAAGCAAAATGATGTAAATAAGGCAAAAAGCTGAAAAATGATAAGAAAGCACCCAAAAAAGCTTGAAATAGGAAAAAGGGAGAATATGGTAAAAGTAACAAAGTTGGTGGGGCAAAAGCGTAGGAAAAAGCAATTTCAAGGAGGGCCTTTAGTCACTATTTTCCCAGAATACTACCAAAGCCCCTGAGCCTACCTTACAAGCCAAGAAAGTCCTAAAGTGATTCTAGCCCAATTAGTTGAAGGTTTGAGTCATGAGTATAGGGGCAAGCCTATGGTTTTACTCATCATGCATGAATATCTTTTATGACAGTGAGCATTTTTGCATAGTCCCCAGGTTAAAATATGAAAACATCATTGAGTGTGAAATATGGGATTGCTTTCTTTGAGGTCACTTGCATTGCATTGTTAGCGTTTGACTTGTTTAGGGAATGTGGACTGTTCCTAACCCCTTGCTTGTCATAGTTATGTTGTCACATGCACCAGTTTGCTTTGTTTTGCTAAATAGCTATTTCTTCTTGTTTTGAAGAGTTAGTGTGGGTATGTTAGTCTGAGATGTATCTGATGTATGCCATTGAGTTGAGGTCTATGTGTTACTGTATTGTCTATAAAGATTTGAGTCCATCAGTTGAGGACAAGCAACAATTTTAAGTTGAGGGTATTGATGTACTGCAAAATAACAACACTTTTGATACTTTAAACTTCGAATTTTGTATGTTCTCAATGCAACATTTGTAGGTTTCATGTGTTTTTGTGTTTAGATTTGCAGAATTATAGGTTGGCCATAATTTGGGAAAAAATTATAGAAGTTACTGGTTTTTGCTGTTGTACGAGATAGTCCACGGGTCGTAGAGCATTCTACAAGTTGTAGATATGTTTCGTGATGATTTTCAATGAGTGACTATTTGCGGAAGTTGAAATCTATGAACATTCAGATGAGTCATGGAGTAGTTTACAAGTCGTAGAATACCTTTCGTGCCCTAAGGATCATAGAAGTGGACTTGTAGGAAAGTTATCGGACGAAACCTCCTTTACGGGTCGTGAAACCCTTTACAATATGTAAAAGGGTGTAGTAGAAGTGAAGTTCAAAATTTTAGAAGCCGATTACGAGACTCCGACTACGAGCCGTAGAAGACAACACAGGCCATAAAGTAGCTTTCGTATGGTGTGCCGACCAGTTTTCCTAATTTGTTTCTGACTTGTTTTTAATTATTATAAATAAGTTTTTAGGTTACTTTTCATAAGTTCACATCAGTTTTCTGTTGTTTAAGTTAGGTGCTCAAAGAACTCAATGTTCTTAGAGAGAAAATTGTGAGAGACTCTTTGAGAACACTTGTGGTGTAATTTGATCTTCAAGCTTGTGATTTTCATTGACTTTGGATTTGCTTGTTGTTAATTCAATTGTGTAAGAGTTTAATTATGTCTTCTCAATTCATAATCTCTTTATCTACACAGAGCATGAGTAGCTAAATCTACAACTAGGGTTGTAGGAACTATGAGGAAATAACAAAGTAAAATCGGATAATGTACAATTCTTGGAAGGTGTATATGGATGTATTAACTAACCCTCTTCATTTTGCATGTTTTTTCATGGTGGCCAATATTAGAACTTACCTAGTATTACTGATTGGACCAAGGTAGTAGTGAATAGGAAAAGAGATTAATTACCAAGATTCGATTGATGTGTTTTTGTTTTATCAACCAATCTGGGCCAAGGGGAGGTTGTACTGGGACTAATAGGTAATGGTTAACAATGCACACTATGGAGATGGCCAAGTTGCATACTGAAAATTCATCTCTCACCTTTGACCAAAGATCTTGCTGAACTTAAATTACATCCTACATGTTATACACTAGACAAGAATAATGTTATTCGGTGATACTGAGTTGGGGAATCATGGGGAATACAATACCCTAATTGCTCTCTATTATTGTTTTTTCTCTTTCATTAGTTATTTTAGCTTATTTTCTCATTGATTATTGCAAACCTCCTCTTTTAGGGAATCGAGTCGGCTAACTACTCGGATTGCATATTGGTGAATTCTCATGAGTCCACATATTTCCTGTGGGATCGACCTTAATCTTGGTTAGGTTCTATATCTTAACAGTGAATGCTTTATATTCTAAAAAGGAGGTGTAACTTAGCCGACATCAATACGGCTTCACCAGAACCACACAACAAACTCTATTAGGAACTAGACCCTCAAAAATTTGTTCAGAACACCATGAATGTTAATCAGAGATCAAACTCTACCAGAACCGACAATCCAGACTCAATGGCATCGTCAGAATTCGAGTCTAGGACCTCCTTGGCCTAGAGTGCGAGAAAGAAAATTTTGAAAGTTTCGAACTCAAAAAGTCAAAATATTCACAGAAGCTCTAAAAATTACAATGTAGCCATTTTAGCATTAGTTTCAGCATTCGAGACTGAAACGGCCCCAAAAAGTGTCCAAAAATGTGCCTTGATGGTACCCATAATCGTAATTTCCATGTATTTCAAAATTCATGTGTGATATTGAAAATCCAAATTCATATTCATGATTGGGGGGAAAATTGAGTGAGCAATGGGTCTAACACCGATTTTAGAGCAATCGTATCAAAATTTCAATTTCCTAAAATTTCAATTTCAAGTTTTTCCAGTTCGGTCCAAGGCCTTTGGGTCATGGGCCTAAGTCTTCCCATGCGTAAAAACACCTACACTTAGTCAATTTTTAACATGATATCATACAAGATATCCTCCAATACTCTCTCAAACACTTAAAAAAAATATTTAAGCCCAAAATTCAAGTGCCAAATCTCATTCCGGATCTAAGGATTATATTCAAGCTTCAAGTCTCCATTCAAATCTTCTTCATGAAAATCTCCAAAGTTAAGGTATATGGTTTTCAACCATTGGCTCCTTCCACCCATGGTTCCCAAGCATCCGTTTTACCTAAATTACATGTTTCTAAGTTGATTTACTTATGGGTCTTACTTATTATAAATTTGACTATTAACTAGGTTGGGTTTTTTCTAAAAGTGTGCTTGTTTAAGCTTGTTATGAGCTATGAATATATGAATTATTTTGAGATTTGATGAAGGCTTTGAATGTATATAACATCGGGGTATTACCATGTGTTGGTGTGTTGATTTACTTCAAGTTTTCTTACATGACTTAACACTTGAATTGATGGTTTTACACTAGCATTACACACCGCTAAGTGTTTGATAAAATTTCTAGTTAGGGTTTCTTGAGTTATTGAAGGCCTAATATGTATATATGTGTTTATTTCATGAAAAGTATATGCAGTGTTGCAAGCTGACCATAACAAGTTGAGGGGATGGTACCTCAAACACCTTGATAGGGGGTGCCAAACCCATTAACCAAGTTGAGGGGTTTGTACCTCAAACACGTTGATTGGAAGTGGTAAACCCATTAACCAAGTTTAGGGGTTGGTAACTGAAACACCTATAAGCAAGGTTGTAAACCCATTAACCACGTTGAGGGTTGGAACCTTCAACACCTTGATGGGAGGAGGTAAACCCATTAACCAAGTAGAAGGCTTGATACCTCAAACACCTCCAAGGCGTGGTTTACCTTTGATTCCAAGTCCTAAAAGGCTTGGTCTATGAAGATGGTCTCTTCCAACAAATGTAATATGTTCTATATGAGCATGTTTTACTTCTACCATCATGCATGCCATGTTTTTAACATACTATTTCTTGCTTATGATAATGTATTTCAATTATGTTGCCTATGTTTTGTTGCATTGCATCCTACAGACTTAGTATATTCAAACATACTAACACATATTATATGCGTACATGATGTTACCATGTAGGAATCAGAGTCTTACTTGATCATCTTCCTCCTCCACATGGCTAGTACGACTTTCAAAGAAAGCTTGGTGAGTCCTCAACTCCAAGGACGTATTTCTCTTGATTTCATGTTATGTATAGACTCTTTCCATGTTGAACACTTATGACGATGAGGGTGGGCCTAGAGATTGTCTTGGACCCCACTACTATCTATGTATTAGAGGTATTTTTGAACATTATGAAGTATCAATGCTATCCACTCAACTTAATATGTTTCTATGGTGTGAAAGTTGTTCCTAAGCCCCGATTTCCCTTTTTACTATCTCTTGATTCTTTTGCGACAAAAGATGTGTAATAATATGCTAAGAGGCTTGTTTAGGGTCCCTTCGGGTTCTTCATTCACCATGTCACGTCTAGGCCCTAGGTCTGGGTCGTGAAAAACTCAGTATCAGAGCACTAGGTTGTTAATGGTCCTCAGCATCCGACACATCGCGTCGATTAGAGTCTTGTTTATAGTTGTGTTGTCCACCATAACTATCAGTAAGAGGCTGTGAGGCATTTTAGGAATGTTTCCTTTGTTCTTGTCTATGTCGTGCTATAGAGTTAAGGTAAAGGGCTTCCCCTAAAGAATGTTCCTTTTTATGGTAGATCATGCCTAACATAAGAGGAAAAAGAGCCCGCACTCCTAAAGAACAAATGACACATGGAGAGGTCTGGGATGATCTCACCTTGTTAGCTTAAGCCATGACTAATCAAGTCAATCAAGGGGCCCAAGACCCTCTTGCTCCGACTCTAGCATCTAGGGTAAGGGATTTCGTGAGGATGAACCCACCAGAGCTCCACGAGTCAAAAGTGGGTGAAGACCCTCAAGAGTTTGTTGATGAGGTATACAAGGTATTGGATATCATGGGTGTTAGGTTGAAAGAGAAGGCAGAGCTGGCGTCTTACCAGCTCAAGGGGTGGCTCAAATATGGTATACTCAATGGAAAGAGGAGAAGGGGAACAACAATGTGATCCTTTAAGAGGTGTTTAAGGTAGCATTTCTCAACTGGTTCTTCTCTCTTGAGCTTAGTGAGGCCAAAATGATGGAGTTCATGGATTTGAATCAAGTATCTATGAGTGTGAGGGAGTATGCCCCAAGTTCAACCAATTCTCTAAATATGCTCCACACTTGGTTGCCTATCCAAGGTCTAGAATGAACTAATTTGTGATGGGTGTACCCGATTTAGTGAATGAGGAGTGTCGCATATGGATTTGTCCCGCCTAATTATACATGTTGAACAAATAGAGGGGGAGAATTTGAGGGAAAGGAGGAGTGGTAAGGCCAAAAGGGCCCATCTTGATGGTAAGTTCCAAGGTCTCAAAGGTGGTCGGTTTTATCAAGGCCAAGGGTCTTCCCATGCTCCTAAAAGGAGGTTTGCCAATGACAACCCAAAGGTCCAAGGTGATGATGGTGTGGCACTTAATGCTATGCATCCAAAAATGTAGTAGGGCTCATAGAGGCCCATGTTTGAGGGACACCAATGTTTGTTTCAGTTGTGGTGAAGTGGGTCATAAGAAGGTTGATTATCCTCGTAATCAAAATAAAGGAGGAGATTTTTGTCCACAAGGTCGGGGTGCATTGCAGTTCCTTTGGGATGAGGAGGCCAACAAGGTGGTGCCCTAAGGTTTAGTTGGTTCTATGCTCTTCAAGGGAGGTAAGGGGTATATGAGGTGCCCGATGTTGTCATCGGTATGTTAAAAGTCTTTACTTTGATATGTGTGCATTGATACTGGGTGCGACTCTTTTTTTTTGTTACTCCTTTTGTTGCCAAAAAGTTTCATGTTGAGCCCGAAATGTTGTGTGTCTTATTAGGTGTCTACTCCCATTGTGCATCTATTATTACTGGCAAGGTCTATAGAAATCATCCCATTTGCATTTTGCATAAAATTTTTCCCTATGATCTTGTTGAGTTGCATATGGTGGATTTTGATGTCATTCTTGGGATGGATTGGTTGCATGCATATTATGCCTCTATTGATTGTAGAACCTGTATGGTCAAATTCCAATTCCCAAATGAACCTATGGTTGAGTGGGAGACTCATGATGTGGTGGTCAAGGGTGAGTTTCTCTCTTGCATTAAAGCCCAAAAATTGATCTCTAAGGGGTGTCTCTATCATATTATAAGGGTTAGGGATGTAGATTCTAATGTCCTTACCATAGAGTCAGTTCTACTGGTTATTGAGTTCCTAGATGTCTTCCTTAGTTAACTTCCTAATGTTCCTCCCGATAGTGAAATAGATTTTGGCATAGATCTCCTTCCCGACACTCAACCTATTTCTATTCCTCCTGACCATATAGCCTCAACAGAGTTGATAGAGTTGAAAGAGTAGTTAAAAGATTTGTTCGAGAAGGATTTTATTAGGCCTAGCCAATCCCCTTGGGGTGTAATGTTGTTGTTTGTGAAGAAAAAAGCTGGTTCTCTTCGATTGTGTATTGATTACCGACAACTTAATAGAGTCACCATCAAGAATAGCTACCTCTACCAAGGATTGATGATTTATTTGACCAACATCAAGGGGCTAGTCACTTCTCTAAGATTTATCTTCAGTCCGGGTATCATCAAGTGAAGATAGGGGAGTGTGACATTCCCAAGACGGCCTTCCGACTTGATATGAGGACTATCAATTTGCAGTTGTGTTTGATACGTTGACTAATGCATCAGATATTCATAGGTCTTATGAATAAGGTCTTTAAACTCTACCTTGATTTGTT
Source organism: Solanum ossicruentum (assembly GCA_025774065.1). Lineage (NCBI taxonomy): Eukaryota > Viridiplantae > Streptophyta > Magnoliopsida > Solanales > Solanaceae > Solanum > Solanum ossicruentum. The sequence goes on from JAOTQR010083092.1 coordinate 49,575, forward strand.
TTTAGTGGTTTTCATTGACAATATTTTGATCTATTCTCAAAGTGGGGAGGAGCATGAGGGCCATTTGAGGGTAGTGCCACAAAAATTGAGGAAAGAGAAGTTGTATGCTAGATATGAGAAGTATGAATTTTCGTTGAAAGAGGTTGCCTTTCTAGGTCATTTGGTGTCAGGAGACGGTATTAAGGTGGATCCTAAAAAGATGGAAGTGATTAGAAATTAGCCTAGAACTTTGACCCCGTCGTATATTAGGAGCTTCTTGGGCTTAGCGGGTTGCTACCGAAGGTTTGTGAATGAGTTCTCTTCTGTTGCTTCTCCTTTGACTAAGTTGACTTAAGCGAAGGCTAAATTTTTGTAGACCGATGAGTGTAAAATGAGTTTCCAAATGTTGAAGGATAAGCTTATCTCCACTCCTAACTTATCTCTACCGGAAGGGTTGGAAGGATGTTGTGTATTATGATGCCTCCCAGATTGGTTTGGGTAGTGTGTTGATGCAAAATAGTAAGTTGATAGCTTATGCATCTAGGCAGATCAAGGTGTATAAAAAGAATTATCCTACTCATGATCTTCAATTGGCCACTGTAGTATTTGGTTTGAAAATTTGGTGTCATATTTGTATGGGGTGCATGTTGATGTGTTTACCGATCATAAGAGTCTCTAATATGTGTTCACTCAAAAAGATCTCAACTTGAGGCAACAAAGCTGGTTAGAACTTCTTAAGGATTACGATATAAGTGTGCATTATCATCTAAGTATGGCTAATTTTGTGGCAGAGGCTTTAAGGTGTCTATGGGTAGTAGCTCATGTTGAGGATAGTGGTAAAGAGGTAGTTGGGGAGGTCCATCGATTGCCTAGATTGGGGGTTAGGTTGGCAAGGTTGATAATGGTGGTGTAGTGGTTGTTGATGGTTCAAAATCTTCCTTGGTGATGACGTAAAAGCAAATCAAGATGTTGACTCCTCCTTGTTATAATTGAAGGCCTTGGTGAGATATGGCAAGGTTGAGGTTTTCTCCTAAGGGGGAGATGGTGCCTTAGGTACCAAGTTATGTTGTATGTGCCTAGCGTGGATGACTTGATAGAGAGGATTCTTGATAAGGCTCATAATTTTTTCTATTTTATTCACCCAGGTTCTACAAAAATGTATAGAGATTTGAGGGAAGTGTTTTGGTGGGGTGGTCTAAAGAAAGACATTGCCAAATTTATATCCGGTTGCTTTAGTTGACAACAAGTCAAAGCCGAGCATCAAAGGTCGGTTGTCCTAACCTATGATTTAGAGATTCCCACTTGGACGTGGGAGGATATTAACATGGATATTATGGTTGGTTTACCTAAGACTAGAAAGGGTTTTGATTCTATTTGGATGGTGCTTGATAAAATGACAAAATCGGCTCATTTCTTACCGGTTATGACTACTTATGGGGCTGAAGACTATGCTAGATTGTACATTCATGAGTTGATTAGAGTGCATGGGGTGTCTTTGTCTATCATATCGGATTGTGGTTCTCAATTCACTTCTCACTTTTGGAGGTCCTTCCAAAGAGGTCTTGGTACCAAAGTAAAGCTTAGTACGACCTTCCACCCTCAAACAGACGGCTCAGACAAAAGAACTATCCAAACTCTTGAGGATATTCTTAAAGCTTGATTGGAGTTTAAAGGTAGTTGGGATAATCATCTTCCATTGATTGAGTTTGCTTACAACAATAACTATCATTCTAGCATTGGTATGACTCCTTTTGAGGCCCTTTATTGGGTCTGGATCTGGTTATAGAGGCTATTGATAAGGTAAGATTGATTAGGGAAAGGTTGAAAATATCCCAAAGTCATCAAAAGTCCTATGCCGACTTGAGGAGAAGAGAGCTTGAATTTTAAATTGGTGATTGGGTCTACTTGAAGGTATCACCCATGAGGGGTGTTGTTCTCTTTGGTAAAAAGGGTAAATTGATTCCATGATTTGTTTGTCCTTATAGAGTTTTGAGGAGGATTAGCAAAGTGACCTAGGATTCAGAGTTGCATACCTAGGAGTCGGAGTTGCATAGTGAAATCGACTTGGTTCATCCGGTCTATCATACGTCTATGTTGAGGAAGTGTGTACCTCTTGATGTTGTGGGTGTTGTTGAAGACAATTTGACTTATGAAGAGATTCTAGCAGAAATTTTTGATAGGCAAGTGAAGAGTGAGGAACAAGTATATTGTTTCCGTCAAGCTTTTTTGAAAAAACCAACAAGTTGAAAGTTCCACATGGAAAGCCGAGGCGGACATATAAAAGTGATATCCCTATCTCTTCCATTCTACTTGAGCCTAAGGTACTGATCCCAAGTACTTTATGTGATTTGAAGTGTTATGTATCATCCCTTATGTTATTTCTATGCATTCATGCTTACGTGACAAGTTTATGGTGATTTTGACACTTATGTTGAGATTTTTGAAAATGATATGTAAGTGCATTGTTGCATTCTTATTGGGGCTGATCTTTTCATGATTATCCTTCTTATATATGTTTCTTTAACATCCAGGGACGAATGTTCTCAAGGAGGAGATATTAAAACGACCCCAAAAATTTCTTGAAAATGTGCCTCGGGGTGCCCATAATCGTAATTTCCATATATCTCAGAATTAGTGCATGATATCGAAAATTTAGCTTCATATTTGTGATCAAGGAGCAAAATTGAGTGGGAAATGGGCCTAACCTCTAGAGCAACCGTATCAAAATTTCAATTTCCCAAAAATTTGACTTCTAGAATCAATCCATGTTGGTATTGTGACGTGCAGCCGTCACGGACCTGTGTGAAAATGTCCTCCACATTAGGTCTACGTCACAGACCAAACGCGTATCTATGTTATTTTGTTGGCAGCTTTTCCAGTTTGGTCCAATGCCTTTAGGTCTCGGGCCTAAGTCTTCCCATGTGTAAAAACACTTATACTTTGTCATTTTCAACACCATGTCATATAAGACATTCCATAATGCTCTCTCAAACACTTTGACAAATATTTCACCCAAAATTCAAGTGCCAAATATCATTTCGGATCTAAGGATTACATTCAAGCTTCAACTCTCCATTCAAATCTTCTTCATGAAAATCGCCAAAGTTAAGGTATGTGAGTTTCAATGATTGGGTTCTTACACCCATGGTGCCCACGCTTCCTTTTCATATAAATTACATGTTTCTAAAATGATTTACTTATTGTCCTTACTTATTATGAATTTGACTATGAACGATGTTGGGATTTCTTAAAAGAGGAACTTTTCAAGCATGTTTTGTGCTATGAATCTATGACCTATTTTTAGATTTGACAAAGGCTTTTAATGTATATTGCATGATGGTATTACCAAGTGTTGGTGGTTGATTTACTTCAAGTTTTCTTGCATGACTTCACTCTTGAATTGTATGGTTTTACACTAGCATTACGCACCCATCAAGTGTTTGATAAAATATCTGGTCAGGGTTTCTTGAGTTGTTGAAGGCCTAATGCATGATATATGAGTGATGTGACTTCATGATGATGAAAGGAAGGTATACATCTGTTTATTTTAGGAAAATCATATGTATTGTTGCATGTTGACCATAACCAAGTTAAGGGGTTGGTACCTAAAACACCTTGATGGGGGGTGGTAGACCCATTAAACAAGTTCAGGGTTGGTACCTCAAACACATTGATGGGAGGTGGTAAACCTATTAACCAGGTTGAGGGGTTGGTACCTCAAACACCTTGATGGGAGGTGGTAAACCCATTAACCAAGTTGAGTGGTTGATACTTCACACACCTCTAAGGGGCGGTTTACCTTGGATTCCAAGTACTAAGAGGCTTGGTCTACGAAGATGGTCTCTTTCTACATATGTAATATGCTCTATATAAGCACGTTTTACTTCAAGAATTGTTCATGCATTTCACGTTTCTAATATATTATCTCTTGCTTACGATTATGCATTTCGATTATGTTGCTTATCTCTTGTTGTATTTCATCCAACATACTTAGTACATTCAGACGTACTAACACATAATCTATACCTGCATGATGTTACAATGTAAGAACTGGAGTCCCACTTGATCATCATCTTCCTCCATATGGCTAGTACATCTTCCAAAGCAAGCTTGGTGAGTCTACAACTCCGAGGACATATTTCTCTTGATTTCATATTATGTATAGACTCTTTCCAAGTTGAACACTTATGACTATGAGGGTGAGCCCGGAGATTGTCTTGGCCTCCGCTCCTATGTATTAGAGGTGTTGTTGGAACATTAATAGGTATCAATCTTATACTCACAACATTCTATGTTTCTATGGTATGAAAGATGTCACTTAGACCTGTTTTTCTCTTTTTACTATCACTTGATGTTGTACAATTGCTTCCGCGACCAAGGTTGTGTAATGATATGCTAAGAGGCTTTTTTGGGGTCCCTTTATGTTCCTCATTTGCCTTGTCACATCTAGGAACTAGGTTCAGGTCGTGATAGGAACCACTAGAACTGATAGAATTTTGATACAAGCCCCCTCGAACTCTGAATGTTGACCAAAGTCAAACTTATTATCCAAAATGAACTAAAATTACAACCTTCGGCCTAAAATATCCATTTTAACTTCGAATTCAGTTCCACAAGTTCTCTTAGGCCCGATTTCATATTCCAGAGATGACATTGAATGTTGAGATTTGTGCACTGAATTTCTAGAATCGACAGAGTCGCAATCCGACACTCGAAACTCAAAATGATCAAAAAACTTAAATTTTCCAATTTTAAACCTTTGAAAACTTTCTGTTAGAAAACTTAAGCTTTTTACAAGATTTGACTTTTAGACTCGACCAGAAATGGCTCTAGGAAACTTTTGAGAAGGGCAAAATGATAATTAGGTCAGAAATGCCAAAATGACCTTTAGGGTCATTATATTATTCACCACTAAAAACCATGTTCGTCTTCGAACATAAGGAAAAGAGAGGAGCCTCACTAGAAGTAACCAACAGTTTGCTATACAATTCTCAAAGTCATTAATCGCTTTCAATTAACTTCATTCTCGAGAGTTATAACATCCGAATGTAGCATTAAGAATAAAAGTTATAAGCCAACATGAAATTCTTCCCTCCAAGAGTAACTACCAAGTCGCAGACTAGCTATGGAACCAAACTTGAACCAACACCATCATACCCCACTACACACAGTAGGACAATCTTCCACCCATGCATCCACGAGGCAATTGAGATCTCTTTTCGGTGAGGGCTAATAGTCAATCTGAACAAATTAAAGAAAATTGTAATATACAAACCATCTCAATCCTCATCAGAATTTCTATTATCTTGACATAATGCTCCCTGAACTCAAGTTGCCAATTCCAATACTCTAACAAAAATTCAATTAATCTATCTAAAAAGAGAGGTCATAACCAGGAAATGCAACCAGTGAAAGATACTCCCAAGCTCATAACCTCAACTCATCCCACCCAAAAACTAGAACTGTATCTAAAATCAAGTCCTTAAACAACATGAATATCAAAAGTATCATAAACCATAGGTTTTTCATGATGAACCCCATGTTAGTACCTCCAAGTAGATCCACCGTTGCTAATCTCTAAGTATTGAAATTCTCATGCTTTGCTCAAATATCCTCTACCTAGAGCCCACAAGCGAATCACCTTCACTTATATGATTCTTATCGATCCTTTAAGCATGCTACTCACTTCATTAGTAGCAGTTATGTTTCTTGGAAAAACTCATTGATGCCATTCTCAACCTTAAGTTATAACTTCTTCTTTCTCTAAATAAGTATCCCCATCTATTTCAAGCCCACTCCAAGCATCATCCCATATTGGAAACTAGTTCTACTCAAGGATAATATTACCAATCCCAAGTCCAATGGTGCCCTTTCCATGAGCCCATAATCATTTCTACTAGGAATCACCCTCACCCACTTTTAACCCTTTTTGGGAAAAATACCTCAACATCTATACTACAACATTGGTACTGTCATGCCAAACCTAAGAATTCTTCGTCACCCTATCAATTCTATATAACATGAGCATATTACCTTTATTTGCCACTAAACATTTACATGACCTATCATGATTGTCTACACTGACTTCTATTAATGAAGTGGTATCCACCCAATGCAAACTCGTTAATAACCCATTTAGAATCATAAATTCCTTTCTGTTATGCTTCTAGAATCGCCTATTATATATGAATAATCCAACTAAATAAGAAACGCAGGATTTCTCATGTGTCGTTGTTGTCATCCAACCCAAACCAACATTTTTGAAAAGTAGTGGATAATCTTTCATATCCCACGGTGAGTCCTCCCACCTTATATTATCAAATAGAAACCCTGAGCCATGGCTCTAAACATGATGTCCATTCTCCTTTACATTACTTAACTTCATTCAGTCACCAATGCTGCAAAGACATTTGAATGCTTAACATCTACCCATGACTCTATCCCAAATGCTTAAACATTTTGATGCCCGAGACTCACATACTTGCTCTTTGCCTATTTTTCATCATTAATTTATAGATACCTTGCCACCAACCCACTTGTTACCTTACTCATCTCTCAGCCATATCCATCAAAATTATCAATGAACAAATAATATTCATGCAACATGTATCATATCAGTTTCATCTCGGTATTAAATGTCACAATGAAATGACCCCAATAAATGCCTAAAAATGTTCCTTGAAATTATCCGTAATCATAATTTTCACATATCTCAAAATCCATGCATGATATTGAAAGTACAACTTCATATATATGATCATGGGAAAACATTAGTGGAAAATGGGTCTAACCCCAATATTAGAGCAACCGTATTAAAATTTAAAACTCCAAAAATACAATTTCTAGAGAGGTTTCTGCGCCATTGGTGCGACGCGGACAATGCGCAGACATATGTATTTTTTGCTAGTTTTTGTTGCCTGGTCCACGGCCTTTGGGTATTTGGGCTATAAAAACACCTATAATTAGTCATTTATCAACATCATATCATACAAGACATTTCCAAAAACCTTCTCAAACACTTAGACAAATATTTCACCCAAAATCAAGGGACCAAAACTCATTTCGAAACTTAAGGAATTCACTTAAGCTTCAAGTTCTCAATCAAATCTTCACCAAGGAATTCTCCAAAGTTGAGGTATGTGGGTTTCAACCATTGGGTCCTTTCACCTATGGTGCCCAACCTTCCCTTTTACAAAAATTGTATGTTTCTAAGTTGATTTACTTATGAGTTTTACTTATTATGAATTTGGTTATAAACTATGTTGGGGTTTCATAAAATTTTGATTGTTTAAGCATGTTTTGAGCTATGAATCTATGATCCATTATGTGATTTGAGGAAGGATGTTGATGTATCATGCATGAGAGTATTGTGTTGGTAGGTAGTCTTACATACATTTTTCTTGTATGATTTCACTTTTGAATTTCATGATTTTAGAGTAGCATTACACACCCGCCAAGTGTTTGATAAAATGTCTGATTTTTTATTCTTGAGCTACTGATGATCCATTGCGTGACCTGTGACTTGAGTGAATTTACGATGATGAAAGGAGTGTATATACAAGTTGTTATCATGGAAAGTATCCATAGTGTTGCAAGTGACCATACCAAAAATGAGAGGTATATACCTCATCCACCTTGTTGGGTGTTGGCAATCCAATACTACCATAGATGAGGGGTATATATCTCATCCACCTTGTCGAGTGGTGGCAATTCCGTACTACAGTAGATGAGAGGTATATACCTCATCCACTTTGTCGGATGGTGGAAACCTGTACTATCATAGATGAGGAGTATATACCTCATCCACCTTGTCGGGGGGTTGCAATCCCGTACTACCATAGATGAGGGGTATATACCTCAACCACCTTCTAAGAGGGTGGCATGCCTTGGATTTCAAGTACTAAGTTGCTTGTTCAATGATGATGGTCTCTTACTACACATGCCATATGTTCTATATAAGCACGTTTTACTTCAGGCATCATTCATGCATGCTATATTGCTAATATACTATCTCATGCTTACGATTATACATTTTAATTATATTACCTATCTCTTGTTGCATTGCATGCTACATACTTGGTACATTCAAATATACTAATGCATACTATATGCCCACTTGATGTTATAATGTAGGAATTCATCACCTTCCTACCATCTTTTCAAGCAAGCTTGGTGAGTCCTCACCCCCGAGGATGATATCTATTGTTCATATGTATGTAAGGAATCTCTTTATCTTGTTGTATGCTTTTGACTATAAGGGAGAGCCTAAAAGGTTGTCTTGGCCCCTGCTAAATTTTAAGTTTAAAGGTGTTGATAGACAAGTTGTGTAATGATGCTATGAGCTTTGACTCTCTTGACTCTTTTATGTTTTAAGTTATAAAAAATTCCTTAGTCCCTTTGCCCGTATTTCTATTCTCTTTTGTTGTTTAATTGCTTCCGCGACCAAGGATATGTAATCATATGTTAAGAGGCTTGTTTGGGGTCCCTTTGTGTTCCTCATTCACCATGTCACATCTAGGCCCTAGGATTAGGTCTTAACAAATTTGGTATCAGAGTACTAGGTTGTTAATGGTGCTATGCATCCAACATACCATGTCAATTAGTGTCTTATTCATGTTGTGAAGTGCACCAGAACTATGAGCAACAGGCTATGAGGCATTTTAGGAAATGTTTCCATTCTTCGTACTCAATATAATGCTATAGAAGTTACGGTAATATTTTCTCCTTAATAAATATTCTTTTCCACTTTTAGATTATGCCAAATACAAGGGGAAGATAAAGTCCATACACCCGAAGAACAACCGGATTATAGAGAGCTCGAGGATGCTCTCACCTTACTAGCTCAAGCCATGATTAATCAAGTCAATCAAGGGGACCAATCCCCTGATTCTCCTACTCTGGCATCTAGGGTAAGGAATTTGATAAGGATGAACCCACCGGAGTTCAATGGGTCTAAAGTGGATGAGGACCCTCAAGAATTTATTGACGAGGTGTACAATGCATTATCTATTATGGGAGTGAGATTGGAAGAGAAGTTAGAGTCAGAAGCTTACCAACTCAAGGGAGTGGCCCAAATATGGTATACTCAATGGAAAGAGTAGAAGAGGGTCAACAATGTGATTCTATTGGAGGAATTTAAGGCGGCATTCCTCAACCAGTTCTTCCCTCTTGAGCTTAGGGAGGCCAAAATGATAGGGTTCATGAATTTGAAACAAGGGTCTATAAGTATGATGGAGTATTCCCTCAAGTTCAACCAACTCTCTAAATATGCTCCACACTTGTTTACCGACCTAAGATCTAGAATAAACAAGTTGGTGATAGGTATATCCGATATGATAAATGAGGAATGTTGTGCTGCCATGTTGATAGGTGATATGTACTTGTCCCGCCTTATAACTTATGCTAAACAATTGGAGGAGGAGCATGTGAGTCATTTGAGGATAGTGCTACAAATATTGGGAGAAGTGAAGTTGTATGCTAAGTATGAGAAATATGAGTTTTGGTTGCAAGAGGTTGCCTTTCTAGGTCATGTGGTGTCAGGGGATATTATCTAGGCAGATCCTAAAAAGATGAAAGTGATTAGAAATTGTCTTATACCTCTGACTCCATCAGATATTAGAATCTTCTTAGGCTTGGCGGGTTACTATCGGAGGTTTATGAGTAGGTTCTCTTCTATTGCTTCTCCCATGACTAAGTTGACCCGAAAGAAGGTAAAGTTTTTGTGGACCGATGAGTATGAAAATAGTTTCCAAATCTTAAAGGATAAGATTGTCTCCATTCCTATCTTGTCTTTACTGGAAGGGTTGGAAGGTTTTGTTGTGTATTGTGATGCCTCCCGAAGTGGTTTGGGTTATGTTTTGATGCAAAATAGTAAGGTGATAGCTTATGCCTCAAGAAAACTTAAGGTGCATAAAATGAATTACCCTACCCATGATTTTGAATTTGCCACCGTGGAATTTGCTTTGAAAATTTGGTATCATTACGTGCATGGGGTGTTGTTGATTTATTTATCGATCATAAGAGTCTCCAATATGTATTCACTCAAAAAGGCCTCAACTTGAGAAAATGAAGGTGGTTAGAACTTCTTAAGGACCATGATATGAGTGTACACTATCACCCCGGTAAGGGTAATGTAGTGGCCGATCCTTTGAATAGGATGTCTGTGGTAGCCTAGCACAAGTTGATAATGGTGGCAAAGAGCTGGCAAGAGAGGTTCATTAGTTAGCTAAATTAGGAGTTAGGTTGGAGAAAGTTTATAATGGTTGTATTATGGTTGTTGATGGCTTTAAATCTTCATTACTTGAGGAGGTGAAGGAAAAACAAGGTCATGACCCTTGTTAAAATTGAAGGCCTTAGTGAGAGATGGCAAGGTAGAGGTTTTCTCCCAAGGGGGAGATGGTTCCCTTAGGTATCAAGGTAGGTTGTGTGTGCCTAATGTTGAGGATTTGAGGAAGAAGATTTTTGATGAGTCTTATAATTCTTCATATTCTATTCACCCCGGTTCTACAAAGATGTATAGAGATTTGAGGGATGTGTTTTGGTGGGGAGGTATGAAGAAGGACAATTCCAAATTTATATCCGGTCATTATATTGGCCAACAAGTCAAAGCCGAACATCAAAGGCCAAGTAGCCTAGCCCAAGATATAGAAATTCCTACTTGGAATGAGAGGAAATCAACATAGATTTTATGGCTGGGTTGCCTAAGACTGGAAAGGGTTTTAATTCCATTTGGTTATGATTGATAGAATGACAGCGTCAGCTCATTTCCTACTGGTTAAGACTAGTTATGGTGCAAAAGATTTTGCTAAGTTGTATACTCGTGAGATGATTAGATTGAATGGGGTGGCCTTGTCTATAATATTAGATTGTGGTGCTCAATTCACTTCTCACTTTTAGAGGTCCTTCCAAAGAGGTCTTAGTACCAAGATAAAGCTTATTACAACCTTTCACCCTTAAACGGATGGCCAAGCAAAAAAAAACTATCCAAACTCTTGAGGATATGCTTAGAGCTTATGTTTTGCAGTTTAAGGGTAGTTAGGATGATCATCTTCCATTGATTGAGTTTGCCTATAATAATAGCTATCATTCTAGCATTTGTATGGCTCCTTTTGAGGCCCTCTATAGTAGATGTTGTAGGTCCCCGATTGTATGGTTTGAAGTAGGGGAAATGGCTTTATTTGGTCCAGATCTTGTAATGGAGGCTATGGAGAAGGTAATGTTAATTAGGGAAAGGTTGAAAAAAGCCTAAAGTCGTCGAAATTCCTATACCGATATGAGGAGAAGGGAGCTTGAATTTAAAATGTGTGATTTGGTCTATTTGAAGGTTATACCCATAAAGGGTGCGTTTTGTTCTGGTAACAAGGGTAAATTGAGTCCAAGATTTGTTGGTACCTATAAAGTGTGGAGGAGGATTGGTGAGATGGCCTACAAGTTGGAGTTTCCTAGTGAAATAGACTTGGTTCATCTAGTCTTCCATGTGTCTATGTTGAGGAAGTGTGTGGGTGACCGAAGTATCATTATGCCTCTTGATGTTGTGGGTATTGTTGAAGAAAATTTGAATTATGAAGTGGTTCCGGTAGAAATTTTGTATAGACAAGTGAAAAGGTTGAGGAACAAGGATGTTGCTTCCATCAAGGTGCTTCAGAAAAACCAACAAGTTAAAAGTGCCACATGGGAAGCCGAAGCGGACATGCAAAAGTGATATCCCTGTTTCTTCCATTCTACTCAAGACTAAGATATTAATTCTAAGTCCCCTACATGATGTTAAGTCTAACGTATCAGCCTTATGTTATTTACATGCATTCATGTTTATGTTGACAAGTTCATGGCGATTTTGACACTTATGTTGAGATTTTTTAAAATGATATTTAAGTGCATTGTTACTTTCTTGTTGGGGCTGATATCTTCATGATTATCCATCTTATATATGTTTCTTTGACATTTGGAGACGAATGTTTCCAAGGGGGAGATATTGAAACGACCCCAAAAGTGCCCAAAAATATGCCTTAGTAGTACCCGTAATCATAATTTTCATATATCTTAAAATACGTGCATGATATCAAAAATCAGACTTCATATTCATGATCAGGGTAAAATATTGAGTGGAAAATTGGTCTAACCTCGATTTTAGAGCAATCGTATCAATATTTTAAATTTCAAAAATGTAATTTCCAGAGAGGTTTCCACGCCCCTGGCACGACGCGGCCACAGCACGGACATATGTATTTTTTTGCCAGTTTTTGTTGTTCGGTCCAAGGCCTTTGGGTCTTGGTCCTAAGGCTCTCCATGCGGAAAAACACTTAGTCATTTTTTCAACCTCATATCATACAGGAAATTCCCCAAAACCTTCTCAAACACCTAAAAAAATATTTCAATCAAAATCAAGGGTCCCAAACTCATTCCGAAACTTAAGGAATTCACTCAAACTTCAAGTTCTCAATAAAATCTTCATCAAGGAATTCTTCAAAGTTGAGGTATATGGATTTCAACAATTAGGTCCTTTCACCCATGGTGCCCAACCTTCCATTTTACATATATAGCATGTTTCTAAGTTGATTTACGTATAGTTTTACTTATTATGAATTTGGTTATAAACTATGTTGGGGTTTCATACAATTCTGACTGTTTAAGAATATTTTAAGCAATGAATATATGATCCATTCTCTGATTTGATGAAGGGTTTTGATGTATTTTGCATAAGGGTATTACCAAGTGTTAGTCAGTGGTTTTATATGAATTTTTCTTTCATGATTTCACTCGTAAATTTCATGGTTTTATACTAGCATTACACACCCGTTAAGTGTTTGATAAAATGTTTGATTTTTTATCAATTGAGCTATTGATGATCCATTGCATGACCTATGACAGAAATGTCTTTATGATGATGAAAAGAGTGTACATTACAAGTTGTTATCATGGAAAGTATCTACAGTTTTGCAAGTGACCATACCAAAGATGAGGGATATATATCTCATCCACATTATCGGGTAGTGATAATCCCGTGCTACCATAGATAAGGGGTATATACTTCATTAACCTCGTTGGGTGGTGGCAATCCCGTACTACCATAATGAGTGATATATACCTCATCCACCTTGTTGGGTGATGGCAATCCAACACTACCATAGATGAGGGGTAGATACCTCATCCACCTTCCAAAGGGGTGGCATGCCTTGGATTTCAAGTACTAAGTTTCTTGGTCTATGATGATGGTCTCTCACTACACATGCCATGTGTTCTATATAAGAATGTTTTACTTCAAGCATCATTCATGCATGTCACATTGCTAATATACTATCTCTTGCTTACAATTATGCATTTCGATTATATTGCCTATCTCTTGTTGCACTGCATCCTACATACATAGTATATTCAAACATACTATCGCATATTTTATACCTACATGATGTCACAATGTAAGGACCGGAGCTCTACTTCATCACCTAGCTCCACGTGGATAGTACCATCTCTTCAAGCAAGCTTGGTGAATCCTCAACTTCGATAACGATATCTTTTGTTCCTATGTATGAAAAAACTCTCTCTATCTTGTTGTATGCTTTTGACTATGAAGGTGATCCCAAAAAGTTATATAGGCCCCCGCTAAATTCTAAGTTTAGAGGTGTTACTAGACAAGTTGTGTATTGATACTATGAACTTTGACTCTCTTGACGTTTTTATGTTTTAATCTATGAAAGATTCCCTTAGTCCCCTTTCCCTTATTTCTAATCTCTTATTGTTATTTAATTGCTTCCGCAATCAAGAATGTGTAATGATATGATATAGGGCTTGGTTGGGGTCCCTTCGGATTCCTTATTCGCCAAGTCACGTATCGATCCTAGGCTTGGGTCATGGCACACAAGGATCATGATTTTACAACAATCTCAATACATTAAACTCATCTCAATATAAACATTGATGTCATCATGATATCAATATACTAATCTCATCTCTAATTATACATCATCTCAGTATCAATATAAAATCAATCACACAATCACTATCATGACTCAGTCCTACGACCTAGATATGACATGGTGAATGGGGAACTCGAAGGGACTCCAAATAAGCCTCTTAGCATGTTAATCACATATCCTTGGTCGTGGAAGCCATATAAGCATTACAAGATATTATTAAAAGGGAAGCAGGACTAAGAAAAGTCTTTGATAATCACAAAAGCAATAAAGAGTCAAGTTCATAGCATAAATGCATCATAGCATCCTACAACACCTCTAACTTGGAATGGAGTGGGGGCCAAGACACTTTCCAGGATCACCCTCATAATAACTAGTGTTCAACATAAACAAGTCTCAACATAGCAAGAGTAACTTAGATATTGTCCTTGGACTTGAGGACTCACCAATGCTTTTCTCCAAAGTACTGAGCTAGCCACGTCGAGGAGGATGATCAAAAGGAACTCTGGTCCTTACATGGTAATATCATTTACACATAGAGTATGTGTTAGTACGTTTGAATGTACTAAGTATATGGGGTTCAATGCAACAAAGACATAAGCCAATATATTCAAAATGCATAATCATAATCAATAGATACATATAATCTCAATGTGGCATGCATGATCAATACTTGTAATAAAACATGCATGTAAATCATTCAAAATGCATAATATAGCATACATATGTAGGAAGAGACTCTAACCGACATAAGTAAGACCAAGCGAGCTACAACTTGGAATCATGATGAATACCTCTCATTGGTAAAGAGGTAGTCTACTTACTAAGGTAAATCATATTTCACCTTATTGGAACATGACCCATTTTGCATAAAGTAACCCTCTTTACGGGAACATGACCCATTTCAGAAAGGATTTCATGATAAAGTGCACTAGATGGATCCACTAGAATAGCAAGGGTAAAGTATAATCCTATGTTGGCACATGGTTTGAAGAAAGAAGTATGGACCCTTGAAGATAGTCCATGCCGACATCCAATCCATCAATGCTAAGTCTAATCCCATGAAATGCTTGAAATAATCATACTTTAATCATAACATGAATAACTTTTAAGAACATTACTTGAGTGGCTCATAAAGATGCTTGACCTCTACTAGTGAGCCTAATTTGAACATGAGAATAGATAATAATCATACATGAACCCTTGCTTTAACATGAATGGCTCCACTAAGGTAAAAATCTTGAAATAGGGTTTAACTTGATACTTGTAAGATTATAGATATTTTTCATGAATTCAATACATACTTGAATGCCCTTAATCTTCATGAAGTCATTTGACTTGTAAATCATGTAATAGATCATCAATAACTTGAGAATTCTTTCCATGTCATTTATTAAACACAGGGTGAGTTCATGATACTTGTTCAAAGTCATGCAATTCAAGAGCAAAACAAGATGAGTAAACTCAATGTAAATCAACATGCAAACATGTAATAAAACCCGCTTGTAGGGTACCTTGAAATCCATCATAAAAGCTCATGATAGTTCATGGTTTCATAGCTCAAAACATGCACAGTCTCAATCGACATAATCAATTCATGGAGTACAATTGAAATAGACATTCATGCATAATCAATCAATACTTGATAACACCCCAACATGATTTATATTAAGATTTCATAATAATGGATGCCAATAGGTAATACAACATGAAACCATACAATTTTCATAAAAAGAGAAGGTTGGGATCCATGGGTTAATGGACCCATGGATGAATACCCACATACATTAAGCCTTGAATTCCTGAGGTGAACTTGAAGTAGACTTAAAGCTTGAAATGAGCCCTTGAGTCCCAAAATTGAGCTTGAAATCCTTAGATTTGGATGAGATAATTGATAGAGTCTTGAGAGATTTTAGAGAGAGTTTTGTGAGTTATAGAGTTGAAAAATGGCTAAGTATGGGTGATTTCACGTTTAAGTGAGCATGGGGCTATGACCCTAATGCCCTTGGGAGAATTAAGAAAACCAAGGAATATAATGCACTGGTTCGCGCTCCTAGCACGACGTGAACCTGGCGCAAACCATGAACTACACTACTCTGCGCACCATCGCGGCCAGGGCATGGACAAACATTGAAATTCAAAAATTAGAAAAAATTATTTATCACTACAGGTCTTCTTAAATTTGTGTTATACCCATTTCCCACTCAATTTTGCCGTCTGATGGAGAATATGAAGTCGAATTTTTGAAATCACGCACAGATTTTAAAATATATGGATATTATGATTATGGGGCATTCCGAAGCATATGAGGGGCATTTTAATCCCATGTCTTATGGATTAACAATTAATTCACAAGTCAATAATTTAACAAAAGAATAACTACTTAATCTAAAATCTCATAATCAAAGCCTATAGTAGTACCATCTACCCAGAACTAATTAATTTCATATACATAGGAGCGTACAAGGTGAATCATACTTAACAAAAGGTTAGAAGTCCACTTGTCTTATATAAAGTCCCAAATTAAGTCAATTGAAGTTTTCCCCTTCTTACAATACTCGAATCACCATAATCTATGCAAGTATAGTATTACAATCACATAATGATTCTAATGACAATAAAATCAACCAATTCAAAGAAAAAGGGCAAAATGGTGAAAACTCTCATGCAAAAAAAGTAGTCAGAATATGAAAATTAATACATGAAAACATTTCCCAAGTAACAAGGAGTTGAACAGTGAAGTCTATTTTGAAACAGACTTAAGATGAGGCAGAAATCATCAATTAAAGATTGGAAATCGATATTCCGGAAATCCTTAAATTCCACCATTAAAACCTAATATTATAGTTCAAAAATACAAATTAATCAATGAAAATAGTTGAAATAGGTTAGCATATAGTTACCCAATCAATTTATCTTCAAAGACCGTGAAAATCCTCTCTAGAACAAAGCTTAGAATGTCAAAAATGATGGAAATCATTTAAATCACGATTTTAAAAACTTAAACTGTTCAGGCGTCATTAATGCTCCATGAATGCTAAGGCCAAGGGGAGATTAACCATCCACAAACGTGGAGATGAGATCCGCAAACATGGATGTCCACTATATATACTCCACGAAAGTGGAAGTGAGGCTTGCGAACATGAAGGGTAATGTACCCATACCTCCACGAATGCTTTCACAAGCTCACAAACACTGAGAGTAAATGGCATGTGCACCAGACATAGCTGCACCAACAACACACAACATAATGAATTAGGAACTGGACCCTTAGGAATTTATTTGGAACCTCGTGAACACAAACCAGACATAGCATCCTACCAGAAATGATGATCTAGACTCAATAAAACCGTTAGAGTTAGAGTCTAGGGCCTCCTTGGCCTAGAACCCGAGAAAAATCGTTTAAATTAGTTCTGAACTCAAAAATGCAAAATATTCATGAAAGCTCTAAAAATTGCAAGAAGCCATATCTAGCACTAGTTTCACCATCCAAAATCGCTGGAACTGACAAAATTTTGATACGAGTCCCTAAAATCCAAATGTGGACCAAAGTCAAACATATGATTCAAAATGAACTAAAAATTCAACTTTAGGCCTAAAATCTCCATTTTAACTCCAAATTTAGTTCTGCATGTTTGCCTAAACCAAATTCGATGTTTTAGAGCTGATGGAATTGACAGAATCACAATCTGACATTTGAAACTCAAAATGTTCAGAAAATTCATATTTTTCAACTTTAAACCTTTGAAAATTCTTTCTTTTGCAAAACTCAAGCTTTCCACAAGATTATCATGATTCGACTTTTAGACTCCACCAAAAATGGCTTAAGACAACTTTCAGAAAGAAAAAAATAATAATTTGATCGAAAATGCAAAAAATGATCTTCAGGGTCATTACTGTCAAATCCCACAGAAAATATAACATGCAGTATATAATGAATAACATAATTCATACTTGTAGAGAGTCATAACTCATACTTGTAAAGGTTTCACAATCATGTAAATTTATTTCATGTCATAAGAATAGCTCATCTACTTAACTTGCATGAAATTTGGATATACTACCATCTTATAAACATGCATAATATTAGGGTCATGGGTAACCCTCATAATCATGATCATAAGCATACTTTCATACTTGGAACCTTATTTATGAGCCATACCATAGCATAGAAATTAGAACAAAATATTGATTCATAGACAATTGAATAAAATTTATGTAAGATTAACGTAATTGAAATCAAATTGAATCATAAGTAAGAGAACCCACACAAATTTCAAAAGACCTAGTTCACATGTAGATGAAATCCATTTAAAATCATTCAATTCATGTAAATCATCAAAATTTACATATAATTACGTAAATTAATCAAATAAATATCATAATTGATCTAAAGAGAAATCATAAAAATTATGTTAAGATTGGGCTCCATGAATGAAACCTTACTTACCTAGGTAAAGAAGCCATAGAATTTTGGAAGACTATGACCTTGCTTTCCTTGGAGAGCTTGAGACCCTATGCTTTAATAGTGAATCCCCCTTGAGAGGAAGGCCTTGAATTTTGAGAGAAATTTTGGGAGAGAATGAGTTTGAATAAGAATAAGAGTATTTTTATTAGGTTAGAGGCGATTAAGGGCAGTAATAGGGTCAACACAACGTAGTTTAGGGCTTAGTTAGATAGGAAGTTGTAATGACCCTCTGGGTAATTTATGTGTTTCTACGACTACTATGTTAGCCTGAGCTTCTATATGGTTACCTCATACTTGTTACGGTGTACTAGGATAGTTGGAATGGTTGTGGGTGGTTTTGGTTGAAAATTATGTGAGTTTGCGATTTAACGACAAGTTATAACTACAAAAATGAAATTTTTATCAAAACCCTAGCCGACGGCCTCGAAATGGGATTCTGACAATTCCATCAATTTTGGTATGGCGTATTTAGGCTAGGAATATGTTTGGTCTGAGGATGGATGCTCTTGGTATAATTTTGAGCCAAAAGTTGCAAAATAAGTACAACTAGAAGCTAAAAAGTGTGTTTTTATGTATAAACCTAGCTAAACGCCCTCAAAATGAAATATGATGGTACGGTCAAGTTTGAGAGATCGAAAACAAATTGGAATGACCCCTCATTAATTGACGAAGGCATCCAATTGCATTTTGACCACCTCAGTTCTTTTAGCTAAAATTAGTGGAAAAAAGTGGGACCCTCACGAATCTCGTATCCTTTAGGAATTCCGGCTACACCATTGGATCCAGAACATTCAAATCTATGTGGTTGCACTATTTGTTTGTAAAAAATAGATGCCAGACACCTCAAGAATAGCCTGGGAAAAGTTTTAAAATTGCTGGTGTAGCACCAGGTAAGCTAACGCGAAGGGTGGAGCGCATTCGCAGAGTAGGGAGCCATAAAGCTCCATGTTTGTGGAACCTGGTCCGTGTTCACGGAGAAGGGTAATTCCCCCATAGCTCCACAAATGTACAACCGAGTGCGCATTCATGGAGACTTGTGAGGTGGCTTATATATAGGCCTTCAGCCCCATGGTAAGCCATCTTCTCCAACTTCCCAAGGTCATAGAAATTGCAATTTAAGTCTATTTTCCTTGATTGAAAGGTCCATGTGACTAATATTATTGCAAGAAATGCCTTGGTGAAGTTGGATTCGGGATTTAGTGCATATTTTGAGGTAAATGTGTTGTTTTAGCTGATTTTTGGAATTTGTGGAAACTTTGTGTGTGAATATCCTATCCAATTCTTTACGAAATTAAGCGGAACTTGAGCCTAATTGTTCTAAGTTCTGAGGGGAATGTTGTGGTATGTTGGGTGCTCCTCGTTTTTGTCCGGTTCACATAAATTTTGACAAAGAAAGTTTTTAAAAGAATATTTCCTGGAAAAGTTTTTACATTAATTTTTGGATTATTTTTTGGTCTTTTGAGGTCTATTTTAGATTGAATTTTCGATTATATACTCGAGGTGATGTGGGAACCATTTCTTGGGAATTTTTTTGGGATTTTAGGTGTGGGCCCTATTTTCCTATTTTGGCCCAAATGATATCATTACACCTATTTTTTAAATTTATAGCTAATGTGACCATATTATCCTTGTGAATTCTATTTTAACAGCTAAGCAACATCGAGAAGCGAGTTAGAGGAGAAAAACTTAGCTGGATTGATTTAGGATGCGAGACGTCATCTGCCAGGTAGGCTACGCTTCTCTAAATATTAGACGAAGTGTAAATGCATTTGTATTTGAGCTAGAATGGGTAGAAATATACTTTTTATGGGCGGAAATGTGAAATATGTGTTGTATATGGCTCATTGTGATATATATGTATGTGTTATATACATGATGATATGGGATGATAGTTTTTGTATTGAAGGTTGTGTGGCTATGACTGCTATATTTACTGAATTATTACACTATATGACTGCGAGAGGGCCTGAAGGACTAGCTCAAAAGTATGTACATTAAGCTCGACTCTTACTTATGTGTGTGTGGTCTGAGGCTAAAAAAATATACTAGCTCATGAGGTTGACATGTGATAACATGCTACCCTATGCATTGAATCTAGTATCTATATCTGATTCTAGGGGTTCTGGGTGGTTAGTGTATATATATGATGCTGTTGTGGTTGTCTACATCTGTTCCAAGAACTTATGGTAGAATTTCCTGATTTAATATAATTCTGTGTTGCTCTATGATTTATATGATCTTATAGACTACATTTTTCTATTATGTATTTGTGCAATTTGCTAATGACTTCAGAAATATACCATGTCATGGGAATGGTTATAGTTGTACTCCGAAAGGAGCATTGTGACCTATGACACAGAATACGTTGCTACTGAGCCACTGGCGGGTTAGAGTCAGGAGTCTAACCCTATTAGCAAGGTGTACGTTGTATCCTATAGGCTTCCCAACGCTATATGTGATGGGATGCTAGCTATATGAGCTAGCCTTAAGGATTCACACCATGTTTAACCCTATTAGCAAGGTGTAGGTTGTATCTTATAGGCTTCCCAACTCTATATGTGAGGGATACTAGCTATGTGAGCTAGCCTTGGGTATTCGCACCTTGTTTAAAGAAGAGAACATTACTAGTGGGCCAACACATAGTTATTGTAGGCGATATCCTTGATAGTAGTGGGTTACGATATGATTCTAGGTAGGTGACATCTTTTTGATTATCTAGCATCTTGGTCCTTAGCTTAAGTTACAACGATGCTGCCCTATGAGTTGCTTTACAGAAGGAAAGGGGCCCAACAAGCATCAAATATGGGCTAACACCCTGGAATAGGCATGTGTTTTGACTTGACTCTTACCTATATGAGTGTGTCTAGCCCGGTGCTACAGATATAAGTTGACTGTGAGATTGTTATTGATTATATGTCGTACGTTGGCCTAATTCTTGTATAGATATGACTATATACAGTTTAGATGCCCTGGATACTTATGGTATACCTATAATTGTAAATGGTTACTTTATGCACTTATGGTTGATGAGCTTAGGATGTATTTGGTCTTAGTTGGGCGTGATTCGATAGTGATTTATGGCATATACACTCTGGTATATTGTTGATAGTTTTTGTGAACTAGTTCTTATCATCTGATATCAGGATATCTATTGTTATCTGAGGGATTGTGATGGTTACGATTGAGTGGGGTGGATTATGTGGGATAACTAGGTGGTGAGTGTCACCGCTTATGTTCACTCTGGGCGCGATACGACCTTTGGAATCTAGATCCGGATAGACTAGTTGAGTATACCATCACTTTGCTATCTCGAGTCCCAGATAACACTTTCTATCTCTGTTGAGCTCATGTGGCCTCGTTCGAGTATTCGAGTCCTTGAGTTACGTGCCCCAAGGTCTGATTTTTGGTATCTATGGCTTAGATGCCAGGTGACGGATGTCGATTCTTAGCTTCGAGCATCATTTGAGATTTAGGTAGGGGACCCTACAGATTTTATTGGGCCTATGCCCTGTAGCTAATATTTTGATGTTCAGAGACTATTGATTATGCTAGGGGCATTCTTTCTCCCATGGGGGATACTTTCCACTATTACGCATATATATTTTTAGATTGGGTTCCATGTTCTGACATATGGTCAGAGACCTGGTTGATGTGTCATTATTGGGGACAAAGTCTCGATTGATCACCCATGGATCTACAAATCTATTCACTTCATAATTATGCATGGGTGTACCCTCTGGGCTTTTGGGGGCTCACCGGGCGTTTAAGCTTAGGCACTAGGGCCTTACACTTATATATAACCAATATGTGATCACGTGATATTGGGATTTAGGTTCTATTGTGATTCGGTTGATCAGATTGTACGAAGATGTACCTTCTAGGCTTATGGGAGCTCAGTTGGTGTAAAGCTTAGATATTAGACCTTTCACCCACGTATGACACTACATCCCAGATAGGGATAATTAAGGTAAGGGTCTACACAGCTTCATCAGTCGATATCATTGTTCATCAATTAGGTTTGTTCAGGTTATCATTTTTCATCACTTAGGTTGGTTTAGGTTATCATTGTTCATCACTTGGGTTGGTCCAGTTATCATTGTTCATCTCTTTGGTTGGCTCTAACATGGTTTGAAGGTTTCCATATGTGTTGTTTCCTTGATTTAAGTTCTAATTTGGCTAGATTTGTTACAGTTCTTTATATTTGAATCTTATGGATTTGTAGTATTTCACTTGAATGGCCAATGATGCCTACTGGGTACCTCTTTTTTGTACTCACCCTCTACATATCTGCATCTTCCTATGGTGCAAGTCTAGGTACAAGTGTAATTGCTGAATTTGGAGGATTCAAGAGCGTGCAAGAGAGTTCTTTTAGGTGAGCACTGGCAACTCTAGCTTCATCAATGTCTTCTTCCTTTAAGTGGTCATCTTTTCTTTCAAACATTGGCATTGTGTAGTACAATTATGTATCTATAGGTGAACTCCTTGTTTTATATATTATTACGGTTATTGATATACGTATATGATATTTCATTGTGTCTATTGTAGCTCTATACAATTGCCTTCCAGGTTCTGGGTCAGTTGTTATTATTTATATTCTTATATTGGTTATGATGGTGACTATAGAGCTTGGAAGGTATCCTAGGGTTGAGAAATGATTTGTCTGTATTTAGGATCTAGCGGGCGTCATCATGACTGTGATCGGGTAATGACAAGGTGGTATCAAAGCTTAAGGTTCACTGATCTCAACTGTATAGAGCTACCGTCTATGAGATTACTGTAATTGGTATAGAGACATTCGTGTCTTATCTCCAGGAGGCTATGGGATGTTTAGGTTACTTACTTTACTATTGATTATGGTTGTGTGATATTGTCAATGGTCCTTCAATTTTCAGGAATCTGTTGTGGTTTATCCTTTCATGAATATACCATGTGGAGGTTAGACTTCGAGCAGAGGAAGTGTTATATTGTCAGTCCTTGATAGGAAGCATCCTTTAGAGCCCATTGAGCAAAGATTGGATGCCCTCGAGTTTTGGCAACCGAATAGGAAGTGTATTGGTGTTGGCATTACAAGAGCCTCAGAGACAGGCTTTGTGACCAGTTACTTGATTAATAGTTGTTATTGATCATACTATGGGAGATGTTGTTGGGGTTGGAATTTTGTGATATGTGTATCTGTATGCCAGCTGCTGGTTAATTGTTATGTAGGCTCTGATCACTCTTGAAAGAGTTTTAAAGGCGAGATAAGTTACATCTTGGATAATACTAAGCATTGTTGCTCTCGGTACATCAGTATTCAATTATTTAACTATTGGTTTGTCCTGTTGGGATTCTTAATGTTGATGAGTATGCTATACCCGATGGGATTCTGAGTATATGTGACCTATGTTATGACTATACCATTTAGGTGGTTGAATGTAAGCTAAAACCATATGATTTACGCATATGATCATTTTGATACTTGACCACTTGAATGGGTAGTTTGATGTTGCTGTATAGAGCATTTGAGAGACCGGTTGTTAGTTGTACACCTAGCTACACCTTGTAACCCAATGGTCATGATTCTGTTGATATACTATTATCTTGATTCTTGGATGATTGTATTGTGATTCTGATGGTGAGATTAATGCCAGCCCTAGAGGGTGATAGGGTTAGCTATTCTTGGTTATGATACTGTTGCATTATCAGTTAAGCTGCCAGCCACTCTACCCTGGGGATTTATTAGGACTATTAATTGACTAGATTGTGTTGTCTGGATTCCTGGCTATGCTTGTCGGTAGGAATGTTGTTCATGTTGCCGGGTTGCCTTGTATATCGGTTATGGTTTTACACAATTAGATACATTACTTAGCTAATCACTGACTTGAGTAGGAATTTTGAGTTTCTATTATCCCAGGTCATGTATTGAGGTAGTAAAGGTCCTTTTTATTTGTAGGGGATTTGGTATGGTGATTCTTCAAAATTATGTAGGTCAAGCGATGTTACTGGACAACCTTAATTTCAATATTGCCTTGGGGGAAGATTGACTTGTTTGTATGATGTGGTTGTCGATGACATACTCCAAATTACTAGTTTAAGTCTACAGAGTCGGGACCATAGCATATAGACTTGTTATATGATGCCTTAGGAAGGGCCCAGGGTATTCAAGATAGACTAAGGACAACTCAGAGTCAGCACCGAGGGTTATGTCGACCATGGAGGCCAATTTGTATAGTTTGAGGTTTGAGATAAGGCTATTGTGAGGGTTTCAACCCTGAGAGGAGTCGTATGGGTTGGAAGACAGGGGTAAGCTTAGCCCAAATTACTATCTCTTGAGCTTTTGAGGTAGGTTGGACCAGTTACACCTGAGTAAGCCCTACCCCTAGCGTATTCTACTATACATCCTATTTTTTGTGTGTCGATGTCATACCGGTGAATTCCTAATGAATTACTTATACATCTCCAGTGTGTTTTTGTTAAGTTAGATGATGGCCGAATATTTTTAACGGAGGTTTTGGTGGAAGATATCTAAGGGTTGTACTCGGATCTAATGTGGCCATTGTGAGTAGCTGACTGTGATTGTTGGGTTGACTACTATAATGTGTAGCATGATTTGGTGACTTATAAGAACTGGTGGTTTCTATTACGGTTCTTGCGACAGGTTAATGTTAAATGCTATAGAATAAGGGTTGAATGGTAATAGCTCTAGAGGACCACATTTGAGAAGTAATATATGAATGTCTAGGTTTGAAGGGAGGTTAAGGGAGCTTGTTAGTGGGTGGCATGTGGGTGTCTACTGAACTACTTAGAGTCTGAGGGTTATCGAAAAATGATGACAAGTGGCATGATCATCAAGTCTAATTATGAATATCCACTGTCATAATGAGACTCCTTATAGTCGAAGCATTGGTAATTTATATTGTCGGGATGGGTCCCTGATTATCTACTACATTGGTGAATGTTTGGGGGCAATGCCAGGTGAATTGGATAGTAAGCAAAAGGGTGGCCCTATAGGTAAACATGAGCATATTGGCATAGTTTACCATTTTTGGTAGCTTGTGGGCCATTTATTGTTGATTATGTGAAAGGACACTGAACTATTGTGGGTTATGAAACGTGTTTATGGCCGATATGCTAATGGTATCGACTGGATCCTGCGAGTACACCTTCATTCGTACTTTCGCGAATGAAAGTCTTATCAGTAGGAGATGTCGTAATGAACCTTCGATCGTTTCGGTAATTTTGCGGCTACTCTAATGGTTGGAGCTTCTTTATACTGAAATCAGACCTTTTATGGTGTATTGGGACTGTTGTAATGGTTATGGGTGGTTTTTGTTGAGAATTATGCGAGTTAGCGAGAAGTTATTACAACAAAAACAAGATTTCTATCAAAACCCTAGCAAACAGCTTCAGAATAGGGTTTGACGGTTCCATCAGTTTCGGAACGACTGATTTAGGCTAGGAGGGTGGTTGGTTCTAGGATGCAGGGTCCTGGTATGCTTTTGAGCTAAAAGTTGAAAAATGAGTTCAACCAAAAGTTAAAAAGTGTGTTTCTATGAGAAATAGTTGAACGCACTCGAAGTGGAAATTTGATGGGTCGGTCATCTTTGGAACATCGAAAATTGTCTAAAACAACCTTTAGTCAGTTGACGGGGGCATCCAATTGCATTTGATGCCCTCACTTCTTTTAGCTAAAATTGTTGGAAAGAAGTGGGATCCTTATTTTTCCATAGGATGCTTCGTTGGGAAATTCGACAGCACCATTGATGCGGAATGACAAAATCCATGTGGTTACATTATTTATTTGGGTGAAACAGACACAGGACACCCCAAGAATAGTCCATGGAAAATTTTAAAATTGTTGTTGCAGCACTAGGTAATCTAACCCTCCACGTTTGGGAAGGCTGGAGCGCGTTCACAAGGGAGGGAGCCATAAAGCCCTATATTCATGGAACTTGGTAGACATTTGTGAAGGGAAATTTTCCTACTATTCGCGGAACTTGCTCCGCGTTTATGGAGGCTTGTAAGGTGTCTATAGGCCTTCTGCCCCCCGATCATCCATCTTCTCCAACTTCCCAAGGTCATAGAAAATTGCAATTTAAGTCTGTTTTTGATATTCAAAGTTCCACTTGACTTGGATTTTTGCAAGAAAGTCGTGCTGAATTTCGAGATTTGACATGTATTTTGAGGTAAATTTATTGTTTTAGATGATTTCATTTTTAGAATTTATGGAAATGTTTCATGTTGATATCTTAGCTAATTCTTAATAGAATTAAGTGCAACTTGAGCCTAAATTGTTCTACGTTTCGATGGGAATACTGTAGTATGCTAGTTATTAGCTAATTTTGTCTGATTTTTGTAAATTTTAACCATGAAAGTTTTGAAAAGAATGTTTTCCTTGAAAAGTTTTTACCTTCCTTTTTTTTTACCCTTTCTCGGTCTTCTGAGCTCGATTTTGGGCCAAATTTTCGTTTCTAGACTCGAGAAGTGTGTTGACATTTTCAAGAATTTGTTTGGGATATCGAGCGTGGGCCTTATTTTTCATGTTTTAGGCCCAATTAGTATCATTTCACTCATTTTTCAAGCTGTCACAGTCAATGTGAATGTGTTAACCTTGTGAACTATATTTTAGCTGCCAAGCAACATCAGTAAGTGATTCAAATGGGAAAAGCATGACTAAATTGATTTAAGACGCGAGACTTCGTCTTTCAGGTAGGCTAGGCTTTCTATAAACCTTACAATAAGTTGAAATGCATGTGTATTTGGTCGAGCTGGAATGGGTGGAGATGTGTTGTTTACGGTGGAGATATGAAATATGTGTTGTACATGGTTGGTTGTGAGCTATGTTTATTTATACATGATAATATGGGACGATAGTTGTTGTATTGAAGGTTATTTAGCTATAGCTACTACATTAACTGAATTCTTACAATATTTCACTGTGCGAGGGCCTGAAAGAGATAGATTGGTTTGTGAACATATGAAAAGTATATGTACACTGAGCTCGACTCTTACTTGTATGTGTATGTCATGTAATGACTTGATTGGTCCTTTTTTGGCTTATCTGTGAAAAATATTATTTTACCCTTTTGTAAGGTTATCTGTATTGTTGAAACGGAAATCTTGAGTATTAATTATTGAAAATATTAGTTTTGACATTTTTAGAAGCTTAAGTAGTTGAAAAAGTGAGGTTTTGTATCATTCTGAGTTATTGATGTTGGATCGGGAATTTGTTGATTCCACTAGCTCCTGAACATTGAATTTGGTCTATATGAAGTTATAGAACTGAATTCGTAGTTAAATGAGATTTTTAGGCCCAAAGGTGTGATTTTAATTCTTTTTGGAACCAATGATTGACTTTGGTCATCATTTGAAGTTCTTGAGCTAAGATAGGAATTCTGGCAGTTTCAATAGTTTTGGATGGTAAAACTAACGCTAGAAATGGCGTCGTCATAGTTTTTGGAGTTACTAAGGACAGTTTTAGTATTTTGAATTTGAAACTAGTTTATGCGAGTTGCATTGGTAAAAGTGGTGAGGAGGCTGTGAAATCGAGTTTTGATGATTCTGTTGAGTCCAGATCATTACTTCTTGTATGGATACATATTTGGTTTGCGTAATTCTGATATCGGATGAGTTCCGAGGGTCCATATCGAGTAGGGAATTGGACTTGGGTTTTACTGATGCACATGTATCTGGTGCAGTCACTTGTCTTCTCCATGTTCATAGAGGTTTTACAGATGATGTTCTCCGCGTTCTTTTAGCGAGTCTGTTGTTCGTGGAGTATTGATTGATGGCCCCCCTATTTCTTCTCTACGTTTCTGGGATAGGCTCTGAGTTCTTGAAGGTCTTGGGCCAGTACTCCTCGTCATTCACGGAGTGTCTTTTGATTGTTCAGATATTAAAACTCTAGAGTTACCATTTTTACTCCATTTTCAATCTTTTCAAGCTTTTGGGGCGATTTTGAAAGAGGATTTTTGAAGGATTTTGTTGGGTAAGTGTTTCTAACACTATTTTAATTATTTTCCATAAGTCTTATTTAAATTTCATGAGTTTGAATGTCCAAAATTGGGGATTTCTAGACTCTGATTCCCAAACTTTAAATGTTGATTTGTCACTGATTTTAAACCTGATTTCAGTGGAATTTTCACCTATAGGCACCCTTTTTCGTATAGAACCTTATTTAAAAGTGAATTTCTAGATTTGAAAACTTCTAGTTTTAGTCCTAATTTTGACCATTTTGCCCCTAACCTTAATTCGTGCTAGTATGGATATCAAAATGGACCTCTTAACGCATAGCATCTATTTTTTATAGTGATTGATCAATTTGGAGATCATTTGGAGGATTTAAGTTTATTGAAAGTTTATCTGAGTGCGCTATTAGCATTGAGGTAGGTTCGGCTAACCTTTATGGAATTGAATTTGATCTTTTGGAAATGAAATGTGGTAATTGTAAGATCTAGAATGAATCATGAGTAAATGGGTTAATATATTGGAATTGTGATGAGGATGTGATCCTGGTTATGCCAAAAATTATGATTCTATTGATAATCTGAGATGAAACGTGTTAGATTGAGATCCTATGGATATTATTGTGATAATTTGAGGCTTGTAATACTATTTGGGTAATGTTGTGGCAACTTGATGGCTTATGAGAAACTTTTGATGATCATATCTACTATTTGGGGAGAAGTGAGGTACAATATCATTGATATGCTTGATTCTTGGCTATTATTGTGTTATTTATATACTATAGGGATGAGCGAGGTCCAATACTATTGCCAGTCTTAATCATTAATATGATTTTGACTATATGAGATGTTATGATAAATTGTGATACCAGTTGTCGCACTTAATTTTTACTTTTCATGATTATGTGAGGATTGGGTTGCACTACTCTTATTATGATGTTATTATATTTATGTACATATTTGAACAGGAATCATTGACTTGCATTTATCTTATGTTATATCATATCATCCCTTAACCTTGGTAGGAGGGTAGGGTATTATGCTCAACATTTGTACCACCCCCTTGACCTGGCAGGAGGCAAGGGTGAGATTTATACTTGTAAACCTCTTGACCACAGTCAAAAGGCAAAGATGAGACACTGTGATACTACTTGACCATAAGCACGTGGCAAGTTTAAGACATTATGATACCCTTGATCACAAACAGGTGGCAACGTTGAGAGACACTTAGTGTATGATCAGATGGGATTTCATTACTACATTCATATCTCATATTGTGTTGTACCACCAGTTATGTTAGATATCTTATCTTGACTTATGTATATTTTATAGTGCAGTAACCTTTTTGGACCCAAGTGTGACACCACGTAACTTTATGCTCTTGTATATCCATGTTTCAAGCCTCATTTGGTTAGGTTGGGGGTGTATTAGGTTCATAGGAGACTCCTAGTACCTAAATGAGTTCAAGACATCCCTAAAAGTTAAGTTTTGGGCGATGGTTCATGCAAGGATCAACTTTAAACTAGCATAATTTTAGTACATTTGGAACTGGGTGGCCCACAACATGTCAAATCAAAGTCCTTTGAGTTATGTTCGTAACGCACTTGGTTTCACCACATTTCAAGGTTGGACGACGGAGTTATGATCATTTTTGTAAGACCCTCCCGTGAAATGATGTCACACGGGCACCTAAACGGGCAAGGGTGGCTTGTACGGGTCGTGTGAGATTGGAAAAACCATTTTGAGCCTAAGGCATAGACCATGACCAGTGGCACAGGTCATGAGGCTTACCACTGGTTGTGAGGATGGGTGTGAAGGTGAGTAAGGGAGGCTTGGTATACGTGGAGATGAGTTTCAAGCTAAGGCATGGACTACGACCACCCACACGGGTCATGGCAGGTGGGATGGGCGGTGGCCCTTGGCATGGAGACTAGGCAACATTTTCCAGCACCAAGTATGGTTCCACGAGCCTTCACACGAGCCATGAGGCTCCACACGACCAGTGGAGGCCTCCGCGGTCATGACAAGAGGTCTTCTTCCAATCGATTTCCAACTTCAATTTTTGGACTAAGTACCTTGTCATGGGCACTCCAAAAGACCCGTTGACTGCCACATGACCCGTGGGACCTTCCATGAGGCAACACTTTGCCAAATTTTCCATCCGTTCACTAATGACATTTTCGTAAATACTAATTACTCTAGTGCCATTTTTAGACTTACAATGCTATTTTAACCTTCCTAAAATACCTAAACAAGGTTCCAAAGGATAAAAGTCATTACTCTCATCTCAAATACACTATCAGTACTCTCAAAAGCCTCGATCAAGCTCCAATTTAATTCTAAGGAAACCCATGAACAAGACTGGATTCAAAGATGATTTCCAAGTCTCCATTCTTCCCAATCTCAATTCCAAGCAACTCTAAACCTAATGTATGTAGATTTGTTTCATGGGTTACTTTCACCCATGATACCCAACCTTCCTTTTACTCAAATTGCATGATTTAAAGTTTATATACAAATGGGTCTTGGTTATAATGAAATTCATTTCACACTAAGTTAAAACTATGTGAAATTGTGATTGTTTGCTATGTTTTGAGCTATAAACCCTTGATCTATTGTAAGATTTAAGGAGTGGTCATGATGTATGTTTCTTGATGGTGTTGCGAGGTGTTAATTTAATTTCTTACAATGGGTTTTGTTTCATGATTTTATCTCTATATTTCATGATTTTATACTAGCATTACACACCCTCTAAGTGTTTGATAAAATATCCGGATGTAGTTTCTTGAGGTATTAAAGGTCCAAGGCATGAGATATGATATGATTGACTATATGATGATGAAATGAGCCTATGTACATGATAAACTCTGTATATAAGTTTTGCATTATGCCATGCCCAATCCGCGGGGTCTAAGGACCCGGATAACCAAAGTGGGGGTTTGTATTTATCAACCGAAAGAAAGGTTCGTACTTCTCCACCTAGCTGATGGGGCGGCATCATCACTAAACGAGATAGGGGTTTGTCCTCACCAATCAAGGGAAGAGTTTGTACTTCTCCACCTAGGTGATGGGGCGCATTATCACCAATCGAGATGAGGGTTAGTACTCATCCACCTATGTAATGGGACGACATTATCACTACCTGGCATAAGGTTACTACTCATCCACCTAAGTGATAGGTTGGCATCATCACTAACCTACCAAAGGGTTGTACATTTAGAAATCTAACTTGGACTATTCTTCGTATATGATACCTTATATGAGAATGAGTTATTTAAACATGTTTTACTTATGCATTGTTCATGCATGCAATCTTGCTATAATATGCTCATTGCCTATTGTTGTACATTTTGTTCATGATGTCAATTTCTTGTTGCATTGCATCCCACATACTTAGTATATTCAAATGTATTAATGCATACTCTTGCCTACATGATATCACCATGTATGAACCAGTGCTCACGTTGATCATTCTCCTTTTCCACGTGGGTAGTCGGTGCTATTCCAAGCTTGTTGGTGAGTCCTCTATTTCAAAACCTTAGTCTGTGTTGCTATTATCTATGTATTGAGATACTATCTTATGTTTTATTGACTGTGAGGGTAAGCCCGGTAGCCTTGTCTTGGCCCCTACTCTATCTATGTATTTAGAGGTGTTTGTTGGACAAGTTGTGTATTTATGATATGAGCTATGACTCTTTGTCTTTTATATTGATATTTTGACAAGATATCCCATAATCCCTTGTTCCTTTTTGTGTACTTTATGCCTTTTATATGCTTTCGTGACCAAGGATGTGTAATGACAAGTTAAGAGGCTTGTTTGGGATTCCTTCAGGTTCACCATTCGCCGTATTACGTCTAGGCCCTAGGCTTGGGTCGTGAAAAACTTGGCATCAGAGCACTAGGTTGATAGATACTTAGAATCCAACACACTGCTTTGATTAGAGTCCTATTCATAGTTGTGAAGCATGCCATGACTCTGAGTAGGAGGATATGAGGCATTTTTGGAAATGTTTCCCTTCTTCATATTCTAAGTTGTGTTATACGGTTATGGTAAGTTTTCCTCACCTAATGATTGTTCTTTCCTATGCTAGATCATTACAAACACAAGAGGAACACGTGTCCAAACCCCCGAGGAGCAAACTACCAATGGAGAGCTTCGGGATACTCTTACTATGCTTTCCCAAGGGTGGCCAACCAAGTCCAACAAGGGACGCAAGCCACTTATGCTACTACCCCAGGAGCTAGAGTAAGATATTTCATGAGGATGAATCCTCTGGTTTTCTATGGGTCAAAAGTAGAGGAAGACTCATAAGAGTTTATTAATAAGGTCTACAAAATCTTGAATATTATGAGTGTTGGGCCAAATGAAAAGGTTGAGTTGGAGGCATACCAACTCAAGGGGGTAGCCCAGATTTGGTATGATCAACAGAAGGGGGAGAAGGAAAATTGTTATGTGATACTTTGGGAGGAGCTCAAATTGGATTTCCTCAATCGAATTTTTCCTCTTGAGCTTAGGGAAGCAAAGTTGGCGGAGTTTATGATCTTGAAACAAGGTTCTATGAGTGTGAAGGAGTATGACCTTAAATTCAATCAACTCTCAAAGTATGCTCCTCATTTGGTGGACGATCCTAGATCTAGGATGAATAAATTTGTGATGGGGGTCTCCAACTTGGTGAGTGGAGAATGCCAGTCTGCCCTTGCTAATTGGTTACGTGGACTTGTCTCGATTGATGACATATGCCGAGCAAATGAAGGAGGAAAAGTTGAGGAAGAGGAGAGGCCATGAGGCCAAGAGGGCCCATTTTGAGGGAAAGTTCCAAAGGGGTACTGGATTTTATCAAGGCGAAGGGTCTCATCATGTTACTAATGGGGAGTTTGCAAATGACCTCCCTAGGCCTCAAAGTGCTAGTGGTGTGGCTCCTAGTGGTGTGTCTCCTAAATGTGGGAAGATTCATAATGGCCCATGTTTGAAGGGTTCCAATGCATGCTTTGGTTATCGGGAGCTTGGTCACAAGAAGATAGATTATCCAAGAAACCATGGTAAGGTCTGGGGTGCAAATATTATTCCATTGGATAGAGATGGTCCTCAAGGTAGTGCCCCAAGGCACAATCGGTTTTATTCTATTCATGGGAGGCAAGGGGTTGGTGAAGTTCTTTTTGTTGTTACCTAATGTTGAAAATCTTTGACTTTGATGTATATGCTTTGATTGATCCAAGTGCCACTCTTTCCTTTGTTACC
The DNA here is from genome assembly GCA_025774065.1 of Solanum ossicruentum. Classification (NCBI taxonomy): domain Eukaryota; kingdom Viridiplantae; phylum Streptophyta; class Magnoliopsida; order Solanales; family Solanaceae; genus Solanum; species Solanum ossicruentum. Next base: position 83,115 of record JAOTQR010083092.1, read on the forward strand.
CCTTTTGTTGCGAGAAAGTTTCATGTTGACCCCATGTTGTTGCATGAGTCATATGACATGTATACTCCTATTGGTGCCTTTATTGTTACTAGGAAAGTTTATAGAAGTTGTCATATTTGCATTTTGCATAAGTTGATGCCTTGTGATCTTGTTGAATTACACATGGTAGATTTTGATGTCATTCTTAGGATGGATTGGTTGTATGCCTACTATGCTTTTATTGATTGTAGAACCCATAGGGTCAATTTCCCCTCCCAAATGAACCCATCCTTGAGTGGGAAAGTCAAGATGTGGTGGTCAATGGTAGATTCATTTCTTGCATTAAAGCCCGTAAGTCGATCTCTAAGAGATGTATTTACCATCTTGTGAGGGTTAAAGATGTGGAGTCCAAAGTCCCTTCTATAGAGTCGGCTCAAATTGTAAATGAGTTTCTTGATGTCTTCCCAAATGACCTTCTAGTGTTCCTCCTAAAAGGGAGATAGATTTTTGTATAAATCTACTTCCCGATACCTAACCCATCTTTATTCCCCCTTACCATATGGCCCTGGCAGAGTTGAAAGAGTTATAGGAGCAATTGAAAGATTTGTTGGAGAAAGGATTTATTAGACCTAGTCAATCACCTTGGGTGCCTGAGTGTTGTTTATGAAAAAGAATGATGGATCACTTAGAATGTGCATTGACTATTGGCAACTCAATATGGTCACTATAAAAAATATATTTCCTCTTCCAAGAACAGATGACTTGTTTGACCAATTGCAAGGGGCTAGCTTTTTCTCTAAGATAGATCTTCGGTCCGGGTACCATCAAGTGAAGGTGATAGAGTGTAATATCCCTAAGACGGCCTTCCGAATTAGATATACACATTATGAATTTGTGGTGATGTCCTTCGGGTTTGACTAATGCATTGGCCATCTTCATGGATCTAATGAATAGGGTCTTCAAACCCTACCTTGATTCCTTTGTTGTGGTCTTCATTGATGAT
>JAOTQR010083093.1:0-38203 GCA_025774065.1 Solanum ossicruentum
AGTCAATGCAACTTTCGACGCTCCTCATGGGTCATCTGGAAACAGCCGCTTTATGTTTTTAAACATAGGGGTTAGGCAGCGTACATCCGACCCCCCCACCCTGCAATGAGCGGGAGCCTTTTGAGGCACTGGGGTATGTTGTTGTTTACATTCATTCTATGTACTAATGTCTTTTTGGCACTGCATCATTTTATGATGCAGATTCTGTAGACAGAGGACTTCAGCAGCCCAATCATTGAGGTTCAGAGCTTTGATTTCAGATTGTGGTGAGTCCTCCCCATCATTTGGAGGAATTATTATTAGTTCTTTTTATATCAATATTTCTTTAGATTATGGCAACCATGGCCTTTCATGGTGCCTTCTTAGATGTTAGTTATAGAGGTTTCGTAGACATAAACAGTTGATGGATAGTGTCAGGCTTGTTTATTCCCGTTCCTTTCTTTGAGACATTTATTCATATTATCTTGTGATAGTTTATTATTTTATTTAACCTTTCGTATATGAATGATTGGAATGATGACGATGAGACTAGGTGGTCTGCTTGGGGACTAGTAATAGTCTTTGAGTTCCAATCACGCCTAGAGTACCCTCCTGGGGCGTGACATTTCTTTACTTTTCTCTCCCTTTTCAAATTATATATTTCAAATTTTAGAAATTTCTCTCCTTTCTTTGCTAAATTCATGGATTATAATAGGAGACTTATTTGTTCATGTGGGAGTCCTCCAATCATAAGAATTTCTTAGACAAATGATAGCCCTGGATGTAGATTCCTCGGTTGTAGGCACTATGGGGTGTGTAGTATTTTTTTCTTTTAATATCATATTACATATTTTTTAATTGTTATTTCATGGAATGCAGTCGTTGTTTCAAACTCCTTGTAAGTTTTTGCGAGTGGTATGATCCCGAGTTTCCAAAGAAGGAAAATGTTGTCATTTTTGGTTTATTGAAGAAGACCAACGACCAACAAAAGCAGCTAAAGTGGAGATTGATGTTAAAAATGATTTTGTAGATTAGTTTGATATGTAACGTAATAATGTTCTTTCAATTAGTGTGACGTTGAAAAGATAAATGTTTGTTTGTATTGTTGTATGTTTTGTTTATTTTGACTAGGGATGTAAGTTTCCTCTAATTAAAGCTATATATATAATGTATATTTTGCCCAACATAACCTTCCAATTCAATATAGATAGAAAAGAATAAAGAAACGTCTATTTCCAAGAAGGCAAACAGAATAATAACATAAATAGTCACCAATTATTTCAACCAACTACAACATACTTTTAAAATTCATATGTGCTTCATGTTTCAACCATCACAATACTTAAACAACCAACTACAACATACTTAAATCTTCACCAGCAAAACACTAAAACAATCACTAAATTGTGTTTGGTTAAACAACCAGCAGTACAAAAATAAACATCCAACAGTAGTGTTTTTCTAAATAACAAGCAGTACCAAAATAAACCATCCAATAGTACCAAAATAAACATCCAGCAGTACTAAGAAGTACTTTTTAAAGGAGATTTTCCATTGGCTCTTGCCCTCGTCAGAATTCCAATAGATCTTGATCTTGTTTAGACTTGAAGTTGTCTTTGTGTACTAGCTTATTTACCTTTGTACTTCAGTCCCTTGGTAGGTTGATAACCAATATCACCTGTCACCTATGCTTAACTCTGTACAACAGTATTAACCACCCTCCTATTGCTAGCTAATCCTTTCTAAAATAATACCAACTTGATTATTTTTTAACTCACATTATATAATACAACAATGATACAAGTATAAAATAAAAAATTGTATATAAAACACTTATATTAACATAAGTATATTCAGTTTCAGAAACAAATACACCTTGCCCTACTACTTTTGGCTTCTGCCTATAACCACTTCCTACACCCTTTCTTTTACAAGTATTGCTGCTACTTGCTTTTCATCAGTATCTCAACTCCACTTTTTCGAAGTGGAGGACTGTTGTAAGTATACCATAATAAAACAAGAGACTAAGTTAGTAAGAGACCAAGTTAATAAAAGTGTAAGTTAATGGGATTATACCTCCTATGTTGTTATTAGTATTGATTTGGCTTTAGGATTTTTTAGACAATTTCTCTTATTATGATTTTCTACTTTGCGGGTTGAACATATCATTGTTATCCCTAGTCTTGGTAACTTCCCAGCGTTTCTCACTTCACCAATCTCTTTCCTTCTGTTCTTTGGTGGCCTACCTGGCATTTGTCTTACCTCAAGTGGTTGAACAATTGGTCTATACTTTATGGCCACATTTTCATGTTTGGAACAAGTTGAATAAAGTGAGAATAAGCTTTAACATACGTCTCTTTCCTATACCAGCTTGAAATTTCCTGTGATGCATCCATGTTCAAATAATTCATTATTGCTATAGCATGTCCACATGGAATACTTTTTAATTCCCAAGATCTGCAACTACATTTCTTTTGAGTCAAGTTCATCGTATGCTTGAATGCCCCTTCTAACACTTTAAATCTTTCATCACTATTCCATTCAATGTTGCACAACATTGATTTTGATACAATAGTGTTGATTACCAACATTGTCATTGGAGATATATCATCAATCTATCCAAGAATCAACAAATGCTCTAGACTTATTCACCATAGTCATCACCTTAATTCTGATTTCTTCCAGCATAGAAATAATATTCTTGTTTCTAGCTCTCAAGATCCAAGCATTGAAACTTTCTGCCATGTTGTTGTCTGCGTTATCATTTGGAGAAAGTCTTGAAGTATACTTTGCACTATTTCTCCTTGTTATATTTGATAAGGTCTTCAACAATTCCTTTTTCAAGCTTGGCTAGTCCATCTAGATAATGCCTTATTTGTGCCTCAAAAGTAGATCTAGAACAAGCCAAAAATCTCTTCCTTCTCTCTATGCCTCTCCAGTTTTGTGACCAGTAGCACACATTCTAGAAAAATTTTATTAGCAGAAGATACTAGTCCCTATAGTTTCAAAATAATAAAGAATTGATAGAACAGTTCACTTAAATTAAAGACAAAAATAATAAACAATTGAAAGAACAATTCACTTAAATTAAAGACAATAATAAAGAATTGAGTTATCTTTTGCATATCACTAATGATAGTGATCTGGGAGCCATCTCCTAGATTAAGATCATCTTGTAAAATGGTTATGAACCATCTCCAAGTATCCTTGCTATTAGTACCAAGCACTTCCCATGCTATTGGAAACATTTGATTTTTTCCATCCTTAGCAACAACCACCCACAATTGACCCTACAAATTTCCTTTTAAAAACACATCCATCCAACCCTATCCATTTTCCGCATCCCTGCTGGAAACGCTTCTTCATAGCATCAAAGCAAATATTGAAAGAGTGGAACTATTTCATCCCATTCTCAAAATCGAAAGCTTCAAAATACAAGTATTACCAAGACTTGTTTGGAGCAACACATCCCTATAGTCTAAGACTTTATTAAATTCTACCATATGATCCCCCATAACTTCTTGCAAAATTATTTTGTCTTTAAACACACTGTCTTGCCTACATAAACCTTCAATTCCTTCCTCACCCAATCTTGAATTTCCCACTCTTTTATTGTAGGTTGAGAGATGGTCCTATTGTAACATGCGTTGGTAAAAAATTTGAATTATATAAAAGTTAAGTGTTGGTTTTGGTACATATGTGTCTGGTGTTGTATGTCTTGATAGTGAAGTTCTCACTCTTTCCTTCTTTGCTAGCATACAACAGCTATGGACAACCATCTTTACACTTCATTCTTGCTCTATTACTCTCATTCATATACTTGTCTAACTCAACCCCCTTCTATATAGCATAATTTGTAAGTGTCTCTCTAAATTACTTTACACTCTCAAACACCAAATCACACTGCCATAAACAGACTCATAAGTAAAATCATATATCACTCACTTACTCTTTTTTCTTCTCCTTAAACTCCCTCCTTCAAGTTCATCATTAGAAACCAGCAATAACTCATCATCACTTTGAAAACTATCATAATCAGAATTGTCATAGTATGGCTTACCCTCACTATCTTACCCCTAAAATTCTTGTTTCCCATATCAATATCTTCATGCCCTTCATCCAGCCCCATTTCACCCAAAAACCTTTTGTTTTTTCCTTCTTCTTATTCCTCATATTGTTTTTATCAAACTTTCTCACATCCTCCTTCACAAGCCTTAGCTCCTTATGTACATCACTGCCATAGTCAATAGAATGATCAGAATCTTCATTGTTTGAAGATTCAAGTTCTTCTAGAACTGAAGTTTGATTTTCCTGTGGGAAAAAAGTTTAGTTTTCTTGTGGGACAAAAGATTGATTTTCTTAAGGGATTAAAGGTTCAACTTCATTGTCACGACCCAAGCCTAGGGCCTAGACATGACACAGTGAATGGGAACCCAGAGAGACCACAAACAAACCTCTTAGCATATCAATCCAACATCTTTGGTGCGAAAGCAAAATAAACAACAATAAGAGATATAATAAAAATAGAAGTGGGACTAAGGGAAGTTTTAATATTCATAAAAGTATAAAAGAGTCAAGCTCATAGCATAAGTACATCATAATATCCAACAACACCTCTAACATGGAATGGAGAGAGGGTCAAGATACTTTTCGGGCTCACCCTGATAATAACAAGTTCTCAACATAATAAAGTCTTAAACTAGCAAGAGTAATGTAGATAGTTTCCTCAGACTTGAGGACTCACCAATGCTTATCTCCGAAGTACCGAACTAGCCACGTGAAGGATGATCAGAAGAAGCTTCGGTCCCTACATGGTAATATCATATAGGCATAGAGTATGTGTTAGTACATTTGAATATACTAAGTATGCGGGATGCAATACAACAAAACATAACCAATGTAGTCAAAATGCATAACCATAATCAATGGATATATAATCTCAATATGGCATGCATGATCAATGCTCATAATAAAACATGCTTATAAATCATTTATCTTTCACAATATATATATATATATATATATATATATATATATATAGACCAAGCAGCGACAACTTGGACTCCGAGGCCTGACACCCCCTTAGTTCAAGTGACTGGGCATAACACCCCCTGCGAAATGTAGTATACTTGTCAAGGCAAACCAAACATGATAAAATGCACTAGATGGATCCACTAGTATAGCAAGGGTAATATATAATGCTATGGTGGCACATACTTTAGAAACTAAGGACTTTATATAAGGACCCCTTGAGTCGAGTTGCCGTCTTAAGCCTCAATCGGTGCTAAGTCAAATCCCATAAAATACTATAAATAATCATACTTTAATCATAACATGAAAAGGTTGTAAGAATATGACTTAAGTAGCTCATAAACTTGCTTTACCTCTAGTAGTAAGCCTAACTTGAACATGAGAATGGATTATAATCATACATGAACCCATGCTTTAACATGGATGAATCAAAAGAGGAAAAAATCTTTGAGTAGGGTTTAACTTGACACTTGTAAGATCATAGATACTTTTCATGAATTCAATACATTCTTGAAAGCCCTTAATCATCATGAAGTCACTTGACTTGCAAATCATATAATAGATCATCAATAACTTGAAATTCTTCTCATGTTATTTTATCAAACACATGGTGGGTTCCTGATACTTGTTCAAAATCATGCAGTTCAAGAGTGAAATAAGATGAGTAAACTTAATGTAAATCAACCCACAAACATGTAGTAAAACCCTCATGTAGGGTACCCTGAAATCTGTTACAAAAACTCATGATAATTCATAGTTTCATAGCTCAAAACATGCACAATCTCAATAGACAAAATAAATTCATGGAATAAGCTTAAAATAGATAGCCATGCATGATCAATCAATACTTCATGAAACACCAACATAATTTGTATTCATAATCCATGATAAGAGATACCCATAGGTAATACAACTTGAAAACATGCTATTTTCATGAAAAGGGAAGGTTAGGCTCCATGGATGAAAGAACCCAATGGATGAAACTCACATATCTTAAACCTTGAATTCCTTGCAATAAACTTGAAGTGGTTTTAGAGCTTGAAATCAATCCTTGAGTCCCAAAGTTGAGCTTGAATTCCTTAGATTTGAATGAGAGAATTGATAGTGTCTTAAAGGGGTTTGAGAGAGGGTTTTGTGAGTTATAAAATTGAAAAATGGCTACATATGGGTGATTTTATGTTTAAAAGGGCATGGGGCTATGACCCCAATGACCTTGGACCAAAAAAAAAACCAAGAAAAATAATACACTGCTCCACGCCGCTGGCACGTTACGGGCCAGATGTAGAGTGCAAGATACACTTTTCTACGCCCTTGGTGCATCGCGGCCAGGGCACAAACAACCATTGGAAATGAAAAATTAAAGAAAATTATTTTTTGCTAAGGGTCCTCTAAAATCCAGATTATACCCGTTTCCCACTCAATTTTCCTCCTGATCGAGAATATGAAGTTGAATTTTCAAAATCACGCACGAATTTTGAGATATATGGAAATTACGATTTTGGGGCATTTCGAAGAACATGTAAGGCATTTCAGTATCTCCGCCTTGGGAACATTCGTCCCCTAATATCAAAGAAACACGCATAAAAGAAGTAATTATGAAGATTTTAGCCCTACATGAATGCAACAAATGCACTTAAACATCATTTTCAATAATCTCAACATGAATACCAAAAATCACCATAAACTTGTTACCATAAACATTAATGCAAGCAAAATGACATGAGGGATGAAACTTAAGACTTGAAATCATATAGAGGACTTAAATCATTACCTTCAACTTGAGTAGAGTGGAAGAGATATAGGTATTTCTTTCCCATGCCCGCCTCGGCTTCCCATGTGGCACTTTCAACTTGTAGATTCCTTTAAAGGACCTTGACAGAAGCTACATCTTTGTTTCTTAACCTCATCACTTATTTATACAAAATCACCACCTAGACCTCCTCATCAGCCAAATTATATTCTACAACACTTGCAACTTCTAAGGGCACTATACCACTTGTGTCACCCATACACTTTCTCAAAATGGACACATGGAAGACCAGATGGACCATATTCATCTCCAATGGCAACTCCAACTCATATGCAACCTTACCCACCTTCCTTAAAACTTATAAGGACCCACAAACCTTGGGCTCAATTTCCCTTTCTTGCCAAACTGAACCACACCCTTCATGGGTGAGACTTTCAAGTAAACCCAATCACCAACCTTAAACTCAAGATCTATTTTCCTTACATCAGAGTAGGACTTTTGTATACTTTGGTTTGTTTTCAATCTCTTCCTTATCAACCTCACCTTCTCCAAGGCCTCCATCACCAAATTCGGACCTAGCAAAGCCATTTCTGCCACTTCAAACCAGCCAACCAGAGATCCACAACGCCTACCATATAAAGCTTCAAAAGGAGCCATACTAATTCTTAAGTGGTAGATATTGTTGCAAGAAAACTCAATAAGTGGAAGATATTCATCCCAAGTACCCTTAAACTCCAAAAATAAAAAGCTCTAAGCATATCCTCATGAGTTTGGAAAAGTGAGAAGTGAATTGAGCACCACGGTCTGAAATAATAGACAAGGGCACCCCATGCAATCTAACCAACTCATGTATATACAACTTGGTATAATCTTCGGCACTATAAGTGGTTTTGACTACTAGAAAGTGAGCCAACTTTTTCATTCTATCTACAATAACCCAAATAGAGTCAAAGTGTTTTCTAGTCTTGGGCAACCCAACCACAAAATTGATATTGACATCTTCTCACTTCTAAGTAGGAATTTCTATGTCATGGGATAGGTCACCCGAGCTTTGATGTCTGTCCTTTAATTGTTGGCAATTGTGACATCCAGATATGAACTTGACAATATCTCTTTTCATATCACCCCACCATTACACCTCCCTTAACTCTCTATACATTTTTGTAGAACTAGGTGAATAGAATTCGATGAATTATGGGCCTCCTTCAAGATCAACTCCCTTAAGTCATTAATATTAGGCATACAAAACCTACCTTAGAACCTAAAGGCACCATCCCACCCGGGAGAAAACTCCACCTTACCATCCTTCACCAAGGCCTTCAACTATAACAAAGTGGGGTCAAGATGGTGTTTTGACTTTACCTCCTCAATCAAAGAAAATTAGGACCATCAACAATCAATGCACCAACATTTTCAACTTCATCCAACTTAACCCCCAATCTAGCTAACAGGTGAACTTCTCTTTATCCACCTCTTTGCCATCATCATCAATATGAGTTAGACTACCCATGGACACTCTACTTATAGCATCGACCACAATATTAGCTTTGCTCGGATGATAATGTATACTCATATCAAAATCTTTAAGGACCTATAACCATCTTTTTTGTCTCAAGTTAAGATCTTTTGGGTGAACACATATTGGAGACTTTTGTGGTCGGTAAACAAATAAACATGAACCCCATACAAGTAGTGACGACTGCCAATTCAAGATCAAGGGTGGGATAATTCTTCTCATGCAATTTAAGTTTTCTAGAGGCATATGCTATTTGCTTTCCATTTTGCATCAAAGCACACCCCAAACCAATTCATGAGGCATCACAATATAACACAAACCCTTCCAACCCTTCCGATAGAGCCAAGATAAGAGCGGAGAAAAGCTTATCTTTCAAGGTTTGGAAACTCTTTTCACATTCATTGGTCCACACGAATGTTGCCTTCTTTTGGGTTAACATTGTCATAGGAGAAGCAATAGAAGAAAAACCATTCACAAAACTCTGGTAGTAACCCACTAAACCCAAAACACCTCTAATATATGATGGAGTCAAGGGTCTAATTCAATTTTTTATCACCTCTATCTTCTTAGGATCTACCTTAATGCCATCACCCGACACCCCCTAGAAAAGCAACCTCTTTCAACTAAAATTCACATTTTTTATATTTAGCAAACAACCTCTTATCCCTCTAGATTTGCTCACATGCTCTTCCTCACTCAGGGAATAAATCAATATATCATCAATAAAGACTACCACAAATATGTGAAGGTAGGGTTTAAAGACCCAATTCATGATATCCATAAATATAGCTGGTGCATCAGTCAACCCAAAGGACATAATCACAAACTCAAAGTGCCCATGCCTATTCCAAAAAGGTGTCTTGGGAATATCATACTCCCCCACCTTCACTTGGTGGTATTCGGACTGAAGATCAATCTTAGAGGAGTGACTAGCCCCTTGTAGTTGATCAAAAAGGTCATCAATCCTTGGTAGAAGATATTTGTTCTTTATGTAACCCTATTAAGTTATTGGTAATCAATGCACATTCTAAGAGAACCATCATTTTCTTTCACGAATAACGCCAGTTCACCCCAAGGTGACTTACTAGGCCTTATGAAACCTTTCTTCAACAAATCCCTCAATTGAACCTTCAACTCCTTCAATTCCGTTGGGGTCATACGGTAAGGGGGAACGGAAATGGGTTGAGTATCAGGAAGGAGGTCTATACCAAAGTCTATTTTCCTTTCAGGAGGAACACCGGGAAGCTCATCAGGAAAGACATAAAGAAACTCATCAACCACAGTAACCATCTCAATAAGGACTTTGGACTCAACATCCCTAACCCTCACAAGATGGTAAAGGAAACCCTTAGAAATCAACTTTTGGGCTTTAAGACAAGAAACGAATCCACCCTTGACCACTACATCACGGCTTTCCCACTCAAGGGTGGGCTTATTAAGGAATTAGATTAACCCTATGAGTTCTACAATCAATGGAAGCATAATATGCATGTAGATGATCCATCCCAAGAATGACATCAAAATCCACCATATCAAATTCAATAAAATCACAAGGCAAGACTTTATGTAATATGAATATGGGACAATTTTTATACTCTTTTAGCAATAATGGACTCACCAACGGGGGTAGCACTTCATAAGGTTCACACAACAATTCCGGACTCACATGAAGCTTTTTGGAAACAAAAGAAGTAATAAAAGAAAGAGTAGCACATAGATCTATCAATGCATACACATCAAAATCAAAAACCTTTAACATATCGATGACGTGCCAAGCCAAGTCTAGTGACCCCTAAAGAGGTGTGGTTGAAATCGTCGATGGTCATTCTCAAAATTTCTTGTATCCTATGCATAATGTCTCAACTTGTCATCCTTTGTGCCACACTCGAAACACGCACTCGAACCGGCCAACTTGTGATCCTTTGGGCCCTCTTAGCCTTCCTCTCCATCCCTTATCCCTTGAAGCTTAAGAGGACCCACTTCTTAATTGAGTTGGGCAGTTACAATCTTGGCCAATACCCATAGAGCATTTCAAACCTCCACACTTGACATGTCACCATTGGGAAATTGACCCTCAAGTGTGAGATGGTTACCGTCTTGTCTACCATTCTGAATAGATTGAAACATATTATGAAACTTAATGATTAGGGATCAGTAATAAGACGTAGGGGACTTAGCTCCACCGCACGACATAGATCATGAAGAAGTGAAACATTTCCTAAAATACCTCATAGCCTCCCACTCATAGTTGTGGCGCGCTTCACAACTGTGAATAAGGCTCTAATCGATGCAGCGTGTTGGATTTCTGAGGACCATTAGCAACCTAGTGCTCTGGTACCAAGATTGTCAAGACCCAAGCCCAGGGCCTAGACGTGACACGGTGAATGAGAACCCGAAGGAATCCCAAACAAGACTCTTAGCATATGAATCACACATCTTTGGTCGCGTAAGCAAAATAAACAACAATAAGTGATATAATAAAAGGTAAGCGCGACTAAGGGAAGTCTTGATATTCATAAAAGTATAAAAGAGTCAAGCTCATAGCATAAGTACATCATAATATCCAACACCACCTCTAACATGGAATGGAGCGGGAGACAAGAAACTTTCTGAGCTTACCCTCATAATAACAAGTTTTCAACATAATGAAGTCTCAAACTAGAAAAGAGTAATGTAGATAGTGTCCTCGAACTTGAGGACTCACCAATGCTTATCTAAGTACTAAACTAGCCATGTTGAGGATGACCAAAATAAGCTTTGATCCCTACATGGTAATAACATATAGGCATAGAGTATGCGTTAGTATGTATGAATGTACTAAGTATGTAGGATGCAATGCAACAAGACATAACCAATGTAGTCAAAATGGATAATCATAATCAATGGATATATAATCTCAATATGGTATGCATGATCAATGCTCATATAAAACATGCTTGTAAATCATTCATTTTGTACTATATATATATATATATATATATATATCATACATATGTGGGAAGTGACCTTAATCGACATAGATCAAGCAGCTACAACTTGGACTCCAAGGCCTGACACCCCCTCAATTTAGGTGATCGGGTATGATATCTCCTAGCAAAGTATGGTCTACTTGCCAAGGCAAACAAAACATGATACAATGCACTATATGGATCCACTAGTATAGCAAGGGTAATATATAATCCTATCGTGGCACATAGTTTAGAGACTAAAGACTATATATAAGGACCCCCTGAGTTGAGCCCCCATCTTAAGCCTCAATCAGTGCTAAGTCAAATCCCCATGGAATATTTCAAATAATCATACCTTAATCATAACATGAATACCTTGTAAGAACATGACTTTAGTAGCTCATAAACATGTTTGACCTCTAGTAGTGAGCCTAACGTGAACATGAGAGTAGATCATAATCGTACAAGAATCCTTGCTTTAACATGGATGGCTCACAAGAGGTAAAAATCACAAAATAGGGCTTAACTTGACACTTGTAAAATCATAGATACTTTTCATGAATTCCATACATTCTTGAAAGAACTTAATCATCATGAAGTCACTTGACTTGCAAATCATGTAATAGATCATCAATAACTTGAAAATTCTTGTCATATCGTTTTATCAAACACATGGTGGGTTCATGATACTTGTTCAACATCATGCAATTCAAGAGTAAAATAAGATGAGTAACCTTAATGTAAATCAACCCACAAATATATAGTAAAATCCTCCTGTAGGGCACCCTGAAATCCATTACAAAAGCTCATGATAATTCATAGTTTCATATCTCAAAACATGCAAAGTCTCAATAGATAAAATCAATTCATTGAAATAATCTTAAAATAGATGGTCATGCATAATCAATCAATACTTCATAAAACCCAACATAATTTATATTTATAATCCATGATAAGAGATACCCATAGGTAATATAACTTGAAAACATGTAATTTTCATGAAAAGGGAAGGTTGAGATTCATGGGTGAAAGGACCCAATGGATGAAACTCACATACCTAAAACCTTGAATTCCTTGAATGAACTTGAAGTGGTTTTTAAAGCTTGAAATCAATCCTTGACTCCCAATGTTGAGCTTAACTCTTTTATGCTTTTTTAAATATCAAGATTTCCCTTAGTCCCGCTTCCCTTTTTATTATATCTCTTATTGTTGTTTATTTTGTTTCTGGTACCAAGGATGTGCATTTGATATGTTAAGATGATTGTTTGCAATCCCTTCGGATTCCCATTCACTATGTCACGTCTAGGCCCAAGCTTAGGTCGTGACATTCATCTTCAGAATCAGTCCAATCTATAGAAGTCGAAGAAGAACCTAACCTTAGATCTTGGTTTTTTTTCTTGGACAGTCAAAGAACCACCAGATTCCCTAGTACAATCTCCAAGGACATTAAACGACTCACCAACTAGACTTAGAAATTGACTGATTCACCCTTCAAAGGTACTCATATTTTCTATAACTGAATCACCACATACATATATATATCTATAGTGTCCCTATCATGCAAAAACAATGCAATGTCATAAATATCCTTAATATTTTCTCAATTCAACCAAATCACCCCCTACAGATGGGCTGCATAAGTCCTTCCCAACTTGGTAATTCCAAAAGACTAGGCATAATCAACAAATTCAAGAACTGACAAATGATCTTCATCCACATTGAACATATGTTTAGTCCTACCCCCAATATATATTAGACCTACCTCACTAACCAACGTACCCCCAAATTTGAACCTCAAGTTAAGGAACTTAGAAGTCATGTATCAACATATAATGACAGTCATATTCACAAATATTTAACAATAAAAACATGATTATAAGGAAATTTATAGAACAAGACCATAACTATAAAGAAATTTGTAGAACAGTACCCTGAATTAATAGCCTAAAAAATGATTTTACTCATACGATTTCAACTATATAAAGAAATTTTACAAAAATACCCCTATGTATAAGAATACCAAAATATTGGAATCAAAATCTCAATATTACTAAAAAGCTCTAATTTTTGAACTAATTACTAGAAACCTTAGTACCCATGCATGCATAAACGAAATAAGTTAACAATAATACATAGAGTAACTTGATAACTAAGACAAAATATAAACCCTAATTGACAAAAAAAGGCATGTGGCCAAACTCTAGTCAAAAAAATCAGCCAAAAAACAAACCATAACAAAAGTAAACATGAAACCAAAGCTCTATTCGAAGGAAAATAACAACAAGGAGATGTGATAAAACCCTAGTTGAAAAGTTAGCGAAAAAAATAAACAATAACACAAAGAAATAGTGTAATCACATACTTGGTAAGATTTTCAGCCAAATCCAAATGACTAAATGCTTCATCAATAGTCACCTTCCCAAATCGAGCAAAACCTTCCAAAATCAAGCAAACCCATCCGAAATCGAGCAAAACCTTCACCCAAACCCCGATTACCCTTTTCTTAATGAGTCAAAACCCTTCAAAATGAGTCCCGAAATGTTAAAATTGAGAAGTAATTAAACCTTTACACTACTCAGAGACGTATGAAAGATGAAAGAGAATCTTTTGGAAGGAAATGAAAATCTAGAAATTAAAAGTGACTTTTGGAAGGAAAGGAAATGATCTTTTGGTTGGCTGATTTAGCCGGTCAATTATTAAATTAAATAAAAAAGGGTAAATAATTTACGTGGCTGCTTTTATCTACATGGAGAAAATTTTTAACCTAGTTGGATATCCATGTTGACTTAACATCCACCATGTCATACGTGTGTATACACGGCAAACATGGATGGACAATAAAGAGGGCCGTGATCAACGCTTTAATTAGTTCAGGGGATTTTTTAAATAAATAATAGTTGAGGTGTTCACTAAATAAAAAGCTTCAAGTACAGGCGGGGTTTTATGCCTTCTACCATTATTTTTTCTTTTCCTTTGTTCAGTTTTATAAAAAGAGAATCATGAAAATTGTTATCTTTACATGCATCAACATAAAGTGACCAAGTTTAAGCTGTACTTGGTTCAACATACTCTGACGATAATCAAAAACTTGAAAGCTTTGTTTCAGTTGGAGTTATGTTTTGAAAAACAATCTACAAAAATTGTAGAGAAGAATTAGTTATATTAATTAGTATAATATATAACATTGTACTTTTGTACTGATCGGGAAATTACACTTTTTTATGATTCGTTGAAGCATAAAATTCATTGAGAAGTCACTTCGAGGCTTATAGCTTCTGGTCACCCAATTAAGGATCTTGGGAATATGATCAGGTACCTTCTCAATAATTTTACGATCGATATTGGAAAAATACTCGTACAGCCAAATTTGCATGGCTAGCAGGAAACCATGAATTCTGTAGTAGTTTCTAGTCAATATGATCTTGGCATGAAGATTCTTTGTTAGCTTTTCGAATGCTTTATTGCTCCACAGATAGTCTACATGTCTACCAGAATTGACCAAATCAAAATCTTTCCTATCTATTTTTATAGTAGTTGACTCCTCAAACATAACGAAATTATGTATGTAATACAAAGTAACAAACTTCACTGAATCATCATTATTGTCATCCAAAAATTTGTTGATGAAACTAACAACTAGTTATTGCTTAGTGATGGAACTTCTACTTCCAAAGTACCGATGCAGTAGTCGATATGGCTCTTCAGTATTAAAAATAAAATCTGACACCTCATTACATGACTTGAGCCTAATGAAATGACCCTAAAACATGCTGAAATTGTGCATCGAAAGTGCCCATAGTCGTAATTTTCATATATCTCAAAATCCATGTGTGATATCAAAAATCTGACTTCATATTCTTACAAGGGGGGAAAATTTAGTGGGAAATAAGTATAACCCCAATTTTAGAGGACCCACAGCAAAAAAATGAATTTTGTCAATTTTGCAATTCCAATAGCAGTCCACGACTGCACCGCAACGCGAACCTGTTGTGGAACAGTGTATTTTGTTGCCAGTTTTCTAATCTCGATCCAAGGCTTTGGGTCTTGGTTCTAAGCCTTCCCATAGGTAAAACCACCTATAATTAGCCGTATTTCAACATCATATTATACAATACATTCGCCAATACTATCCCAAACAGTTAGACAAGTATTTCACTCAAAATTCAAGTGTCAAATCTCATTCCAGATCTAAGGATTTCACTTAAACTTCAAGTCCTCATTCAAATCTTCTTCAAAAAAATCTCTAAGGTTAAGGTATATGGGTTTCAATCATTGGGTCCTTTCACCGATGGTGCCCAACCTTCCTTTCTACACAAATTGCATGTATCTAAGTTGATTTACCTATTGGTCTTACTTACTATGAATTTGACTATGAACTATGTTGGGGTTTTATAAAAGTGTGATGTTTAAGCATGTTTTGAGCTATGAATCTTTGATCTATCTTGAGATTTAATGAAGAGTTTGAATGTATATTGCATGAGGATACTACCAAGAGTTGGTGGGTGGTTTTATATTGAATTTACTTGCATGATTTCACTCTTGAATTGTATTGTTTTATACTAGCATTACACATCCACCAAATGTTTGATAAAATATCTAGTTAATCCTTCTTGAGTTGTTGAACTAATGTATAGTATATGAGTTAAGTAACTTTATGATGATGAAAGAGATGTGTATATGTGTTGATTTCATGAATGGTATCTATAGTGTTGTAAGTTGATCAATTGCCTTGTTTGGGGATAGTAGGCCCGAACTACCATGTTGGGGGGTATATACCTCAATTGCCTAGTTCGGGGAGTGGTAGGCCCATGCAACCATGTTGGGAGATTTATACCTCAATTGCCTCGCTCGGGGGTGGGAGGCCCGTGCTACCCTATTGGGCGGTATATACCTCAATCACCTCACCAAGGAGGTGGTAGGCCTTGGTTACTATTGATGTTCTCTTCCTACACATGTAAAATATTCTATGTGAGCATGTTTTCCTACAAGCATCATTCATGTATGTCATATTTCTATATGCTCATTTATTTTCTAAATATACATTTTGATTATGTTGCATATCTCTTGTTACATTACATTCTACATACTTAGTATGTTCAAATGTACTAACGCATACTCTATGCCTACATGATGTTACCATGTAGGAACTGGAGCTCCACTTGATCATGTTCCTTCTCCACATGGCTAGTATAATTTCTCGCAAAACAAGTTAGTGAGTCCTCAACTCCGAGGACATACTTCTCTTGATTTATGTTATATATTGACTCTTCTTATGTTGACACTTATGGTTATGAGGGTGAGCTCAAAGATTGTCTTTGCCTCGCTCCTATCTATGTATTAGAGGTGTAGTTGGAACCTTATGATATGCTAATGTTATACTATTGGCTTGTTATGTTTCTATTATATCGGAGATGTACTTTAGCCCCGTATTTCCCTTTTTCTATCTATTGTTGTCGTATTATTGCTTCCCTGACCAAGGATATGTAATGATATGATAAGAGGCTTGATTTGGATCCGTTCGGGTTCCCCATTCATCGTGTCACGTCTAGGCCCTAGACTTGAGTCATGACAAACATGGTATCGGAGCACTATGTTGTTAATGATCCTCGACATCTAACACATCACGTTGATTAGAGTTTTATTTATGGTTCTACTGTGCACCACAACTATGAGTAAGAGGCTATGAGACTTTTAGAAAATGTTTCTCTTCTTCATGATCTTTGTCATGCTATAGAAGTTAGGTAAGGTTTCCCCTCTAATGAATGTTCTTTGCCATTTTTAGATCATTCCTAACATAAGGGGAAGAAGAGCCCATATGCTCCTGACGAACAACCGGCTCATGGAGATCTCCAAGATGCTCTTACCTTGCTAGCTTAAGCCATGGCAAATCAAGTCAATCAAGGGGCCCAAGCCCCTCATGCTCCTACTCTAGCATCTCGAGTAAGGGACTTTATGAGGATGAACCCATCGTAGTTCTTTGGATCTAAAATGGATGAGGACCCTCAAGAATTTGTTGATGAGGTGTACAAAGTGTTGTCTATTATGGGTGTGAGATTGGAAGAGAAGGCGGAGTTGACGACTTAGCAACTCAAAGGGGTGGCTGAAATATGGTATACTCAATGGAAGGAGGAGAAGGGCATCAACCATATGATTCTTTTGGAGTAGTTTAAGGTGGTTTTCCTCAACCCATTCTTCCATCTTGAGCTTACGGAAGCTAAAACGATGGAGTTTATAAATTTGAAGCAAGGATCATGAGTGTGAAGGAGTATGCCCTCAAGTTCAACCAACTCTCTAAATATGCTCCACACTTAGTTGCCAACCCGAGGTCTAGGATGAACAAGATCATAATGGGTGTATCCGATTTGGTGAATGAGGAGTATCGGGCCGCTATGTTGATTAGTGATATGGACTTGTCCTGCCTAATGACTTATGCCGAACAACTGGAAGGGGAGAAGTTGAGAAAGAGGAGCGGTAATGAGGCCAAGAGGGTCTGCTTTGATAGGAGGTTCCAAAGTCCCAAGGGTGGCCAGTTTCATCAAGGCCAAGGGTCTTCTCATACTCCTAATGGAAGGTTTGGCAATGACTACCCAAGGGCCTAAGGTGATGGTAGTGTGGTGTCTAATGCTATATTTCCAAAATGTGGTAAGGGTCATAGTGGCCTATGCTTGAGGTATAGTAGTGCTTCTTATAGTTGTGCGGAAGTGGGGCATAAGACAATGGATTTTCCACATAACTGCAACAAGGGTAAAGATGTTCGCCCAAAAGGCTGGGGTACTAATGCGGTTCCTTTGGGAAGAGGCGGTCAACAAGGTGGTGCCCGAAGGCATAATCAGTTCTATGCACTCTAAGGGAGACAAGGGGTTGATGAGGTGCTCGATATCCTCACTCGTATGTTAAAAGTATTTGATTTTGATGTGTATGCATTGATAGACCCGGGTGACACTCTTTCTTTTGTTAATCATTTTGTTGCCAAAAAAGTTTCATGTTAAACTTGAATTGTTGTATGAGTCTTATGAGGTATCTACTCACATTGGTGCATCTGTTGTTGCTAGAAAGGTCAATAGATATTGTGACATTTGCATCTTGCATAAAATATTGCCTTGTGATACTGTTGAGCTTCATATGGTGGATTTAGATGTCATTCTTGGGATGAATTGGTTGTATGCATATTATGCTTCTATTGTTTGCAGAACCCATTGGGTCAAGTTCCAATTCTCAAATAAACCCATCCTTGAGTGGGAGTGTCATAATATGGTGGTCAAGGGCAGGTTTATCTCTTGCATTAAAGCCCAAAGGTTGATCTCTAAGGGGTGACTCAATCATCTTGTGAAGAATAGGGATGTAGAGTCCAAAGTCCTCCCTATGAGTCGGTTCTAATAGTTAATGAATTCCTTGATATCTTCTTAAATGACCTTCCTGGTGTTCCTCCTGAAAGGTAAATAGTCTTTGGTATAGACCTCCTTCCCGATACTCAACCCATTTCTATTCCCCCTTACTGTATAGCCCCGGAAGAGTTAAAGGAGTTGAAGAAGAAATTGAGGGATTTATTAGGGAAGGGTTTTATTAGGCCTAGCCAATCACCTTGGGGTGCATCAGTCTTATTTGTGAATGACAAAGATGCATCCCTTAGAATGTGCATTGACTACTGGCAACTTAATAGGGTCACCATAAAGAATATGTATCCTCTGCCAAAGATTGATGATATGTTTGACCAACGTCAAGGGGATAGCCACTTCTCTAAAATTGATCTTTGGTATGGGCATCACCAAGTAAAGGTGAGGGAGTGTGATATTCCCAAGGTGGCCTTTTGGACTAGGTATGGCTATTATGAGTTTGTTGTTATGTCTTATTGGTTGACCAATGCACCGGCCATTTGTTGTTATGTCTTATGGGTCGACCAACGCACCGGCCATCTTTATGGATCTTATGAATAGGGTCTTTAAACCCTACCTTGATTTTTTTGTTGTGGTTTCATTGATAATATCTTGATCTACTCCCATAGTGAGAAGGAGCATATGGATCATTTGAGGGCGGTGCTACAAAAATTGAGGGAAGAGAAGTTGTATGCTAAATATGAAAAGTGTGAATTTTGGTTGAAAGAGGTTGCCTTTCTAGGTCATGTAGTGTTGGGGATGCTATTAAGGTGGATCCTACGAATATGAAAGTGATTAGAAATTGGCCTAGACCTTTGACCCCGTCGGATATTAGAAGCTTCTTGGGCTTAGCGGCTTAATCTAGGAGATTTGTGAATGGGTTCTCTTCTATTGCTTCTTCTATGACTAAGTTGACCCAAAAGAAGGCTAAGTTTATGTGGACCGATGAGTGTGAAAAAAGTTTCCAAACCTTGAAGGATAAGTTTTTCTCCGCTCCTATCTTATCTCTACCGGAAGTATTGGAAGGGTTTGTTGTGTATTGTGATGCCTCTCGGATTGGTTTGGGTTGTGTTTTGATGCAAAATGGTAAGGTGACAGCCTATGCTTCTAGGAAACTCAAAGTGCATGAAAAGAAGTATCCTATTCATGATCTTGAATTGGCCGTTGTGGTTTTTGCTTTGAAAATTTGGCTTCATTATTTGTATAGGGTGCATGTTGATGTGTTTACCGACCATAAGAGTCTCCAGAATGTGTTCACTCAAAAAGATCTCAACTTGAGATAACGAAGATTGTTAGAGATTCTTAAGGATTATGATATGAGTGTGCATTATCATCCCGATAAGGCTAATATTGTGGCAGATGCTTTGAGTAGGGTGTCTATGGGTAGCCTAGCTTATGTTGATGATGGGAGTAAAGAGGTGTCTAGAGAGGTTCATCGGTTGGCTAGATTGGGAGTTAGGTTGGAAGAGGTTGATAATGGTTGTATAGTGGTTATTGATGGTTCTAAATCTTCCTTGGTTGATGAGGTAAAAGCAAAGCAAGATCTTAACCCCAACTTATTAGAAGTGAAGGCCTTGGTGAGAGAGGGCAAGGTGGAGGTTTCCTCCCAAGGGGGAGATGGTGCCCTTGGATACCAAGGTAGGTTTTGTGCCATGTGTTGATTTGAGAAAAAAGATTCTTGATGAGGCTCATAATTCTTCCAATTCTATTCACCCCGGTTCTACAAAAATATGTAGAGATTTGAGGGATGTGTTTTGGTGGGGAGGTATGAAGAGGGACATTGCTAAATTTGTATCTGGTTGTCCTAGTTGCCAACAAGTAAAAGCCGAACACCAAAGGCCATGTAGCTTAACCCAAGATATAGAGATTCCTACTTGAAAGTGGGAGGAAATTAACATGGATTTTGTAGTTGGGTTAGCTAAGACTAGAAGGGGTTTTGATTCTATATGGGTTGTGGTTGACAGGATGACAATGTTGGGTCATGTCCTACCAGTTAAGACTAGTTATGTGGCAGAAGATTATGCTAAAATTGTATATTCATGAGTTGGTTATATTGCATGGGGTACCCTTGACCATCATATCGGATCGTGGTGCTCAATTCACTTCTCAATTTTGGAAGTCCTTCCAAAGAGGTCTTGGTATCAAGGTTAAGCTTCGTATGACCTTTCATCCCTCAAATTGATAGCCAAGCCGAAAGAACTATCAAAACACTTGAGGATATGCTTAGAGCTTGTATTTTGGAGTTTGAGGGTAGTTGGGGTGATCATCTTCCATTGATTGAGTTTGCTAATAATAATAGCTATCATTCTAACATTAGTATGGCTCCTTTTGAGGCTCTCTATGGTAGACGTTATAGGTCCCTAGTTGGATGGTTTGAGGTAGGAGAAATGGCTTTGTTGGATCTGGATCTGGTCATGGAGGCTATAGATGTCACGACCCAAACTAGGGCGTAGATGTGACACTGCAAATGGAGAACCCGAAGGAACCCCAAACATGTCTCTTAGCATATCATACACACATCCTTGGTTGCGAAAGCAAGATAATCAACAAAAATAGATATAAATAAAAAAAGGGAAATTGGGACTAAGGGAAAAAGCTTTAATAGTCAGAAAAGATTTTGAGAGTCAAGCTCATAGCATAAGTACATCACTAGTTCCAACAACACCTCTGATGTGCTGTCGAAATACAGCACATTTGGTGCCTCAAACAAGGGATTTTGTGAGTTCTTAAAGAGACTTTTTAATGTTTTGATGTGTCTTTGTGTTGATCTTGTAGAAATGTTAGTTTTGCATAAGTTTGAAGAAAAGCTACAGATTTTGTTGAAGTATAGGCCATACGAGCCAACCTACGAGTCGTAGGGTGGTGTCATAGCAGGAATCAAAGACCAAAATCAGAAATTTACCAAGGAAAGGTCATTCCTATGAGGACATCCTATGAGTCGTAATACAACTACGACTCATATAGGTGGGCTCATAGTAAGAATCATAGAGCCAAAATGTTAGACAAAAAAAACTGAAGACCAAGAATATGAGACAAACATACGAGTCGTAGCTCAAACGAAGACTCATACCTATCAGTCGTACCAGTTCAGTCCAAGATACTAACAACCTGATACGAGACCCCGACTACGACTTATAGGTCATCCTACGAGTCGTAACTGTGAGACTTATCAGCTGCCAGCTATCTTTTTTGTGTAAATTTTAGGGTTATTTTTTTAATACTATATATAGTTTAAGTTAGGTTTTTGAGAAGGAGTTCGACCAATAGACAATCTACCATTACATTTTGAATCTTCTCTTAGTTTTTTTAGGGTAGTTTATTGTTCTCTATTGGAACACTCATTTTGGGGATTGCAAATCTTACCTTGAACTCATTATTGATCAATCAAGCTTGTAGGTTTTCAACTTGTGGTGCCTATTTTCTTAATTGTTATTGGTAAAACTCTCAACTATGACTATCATGTGTATTTTTGTATGTTTTGCTTTGGCTATGAGTAGCTAAGCAGCCACAACTTGGAGTTGTGGGAACCATAGGTAGTTGACTTGAAATAACCTAGGTTTCATGCATTTCTATGATTGGGGTTTTGCATGTATTATATATTTCCCTTCATTTTTATTGTTGTTTGGCAGTGGCTAACACCAAAAACTGCCTACTATCACGTTCCCAACCAAGGTAATAACGAATTCGAAAAGGGAAGTAGATAACAGAATTCGATTGATGTTTTCTCGTCTAATCAACTGAACCTGACCAAGGGGAGGTTGATAGGGGCTATTGGTAATAGTTAGTTGGCATACCCTGGTGGCCGACCAAGTGTCATGGTGAAATTCGACCTCTACCTTCACAAGAGGGTTAGAAGAACCTAAGCTATCATCCTGCATGCAAATCACAATTT
This sequence comes from Solanum ossicruentum, assembly GCA_025774065.1. Lineage (NCBI taxonomy): Eukaryota > Viridiplantae > Streptophyta > Magnoliopsida > Solanales > Solanaceae > Solanum > Solanum ossicruentum. Next base: position 22,490 of record JAOTQR010083093.1, read on the forward strand.
TAGTTATGTTTTCTAGAGTAATCGAGTCGATGAACCATGGGGAACACCATTCCCGAGTTGTCCCCAAAATTGAGTGTTTCCTTGCATTATAGTTAGTGTTTATTTTATTTTATTTTATTTTTGAATCACTAACCCTATCCCTACCCTATGTAGATATTGTAGTCATAAATACTAGAAATGACAAGTAGTGAAGTCTTGTAGTCAAGCCCTATATTCCTTGTGGATTCGACCCTAACCTCGGTTAGATAAATTGCTGATAACGACCGCTTTTTTATTGGAGAATGAACATCATCAGAAATTATGGCACCGTTACCAGGGAATACGGCTAGGTTTCGAGTTGATTTCACTATTAGTTAGTTCTAGTGTTTATTTCTAGAGTCTCTTGTACTTTACTTTTGTTTTTATTTTTGTTGTTCGATTTTATTTGTAGGGTATACTAGGTTATATTCCCAACACAAGGAGCCAAGGCAATCCCTTAGCTTCACTAAATATGGAGATCCATCTACTACCAAGAAGAATGGATCAAGTGAATGAGGAAATTGAGGTTGAGGAAAATATGCATAAAATGAGGATATGGATAGAGAGGAGAATCCACCACAAAGGGGTAACAGGCCACAGCTTAGGGGCTTCAATGAAAAGGTTTAAGGGTGGAATCAATATTGATTGAACCCTATGGCTATGGATGTTACTGGTGCTATAGTACTGCCTCCTTTGTCAGCAGATACTAAGTTCACGATATCGAGTGGATTGCTCCAAATGCTCCAAAATTGAGGACTATTCACATGTCTACCCTCGAAGGATCCCCATTGTCATCTTCAAAATGTGGTATTTGTTTGCAAGAGCATCATGGGGACACAAAACCTTTCTCTTGATGTTGTGTGCTTAAGAGTGTTTCCACTATCATTTGCTGGCAATGCAATTATATGGTTATCCGAGCTTCCTCCTGGTACTATCACAAGTTGGGTTGAACTTCAGAAAGTATTACTCGAAAGATATTTCCCAAAGTCCAATAAGTTGAAGCTCAAGAACCAAATCAACAACTTTGAGCAATTGTTGGGTGATTCAATCAGCACAACATAGGAGAATTTACTAAATGCTTGAGGATGGTCCCTGATCACAAGATTATTGATGATGCTTTGGTTGAAATTTTCTATCGGGCACTTGATGAAAATAGTCAAGCTTAGGCCAATAAGACTATGGGAGGCATATTTCAAGACCAACCTTTTGCATTGATAGCCGCAAAAATGAAGCAAGTGGTCAAAACAAATAGAGCATGGAGACAATGAGAGCGAGGTATGGTGAAATCTTCTATTGTGGTTAAAACAAATAATGAGCAAGTAAAGATAAATGAAGAGATCATGGAGCAACTTGCTCAATTTCGCCTAAGTATGGACTTGGTTTTAAAGCAAAATCAGGCAAGTGTCAAGGCAGTCACGCACCAACCTGCGAAGGTTCCTACCTATGATGATTCATTCTTTAATTAGGATGTATGTTTTGTAAGCAACCAAGCAGCGGGTTTACGGAACAAACCCCAAGGGTCCAATACGGATTACTGGAGGCAAGATTCTGAGAATCAAGGTCAAAACTTCACCAGTGATGGGATATATAGAGATAGTTGAGATGGATACTATAAGAGAGAGTGTGATAGACGCAGAATGGGGGAGAAGAGACGGCTACAGGAATGGCCCTTATATGCCACCACACAATCGTGATATCAGATCAAGCAACTCAAGGATTGAAGATATATTCAAAAAATTGTTGAAACGAGCCGACCACCAACATGAGACATTAAAGGGAATGAAAGCAGATATCTTTAGTACTAATCAAAAGATAAAATTTCACTTCGTGGCAATCAAGCAACTAAAGCGACAATTCAAACAAGTTTCTTCACAATTGAACCAATGCCAAAAGGGCAACCTACCAAGCAATATGGTTCAAAATCCTAAAAATGAAGGGCATTGCATGACAGTGATGACTGTGAATGGAAAAGGTGTTGCTAAACCCACTATGTAAGAGGTGAAAAATGGGAATTGTAAGAAGAAGATGAATGAGGGAACCCAGGTAGGCAACATGGATGAGCAACCCAAGAAGTATAAAACTTTTTCGAGGCCCCCTCCCTCTTTTCCTCAAAGGCTCGGAAAAAGAAAGAAGGAAGGTATGTTTGAACAGTTTCTGGCAGTGTTAAAAAATTTGTCGGTGGATATCCCTTTAGTTGAGTCCCTTGAGAGGATGTCGGGAAATGCTAAATAGATGAAAGACCTAGTCAAAAGGAAGCTAAATGTGAGCCAAGACCTCTCCAAAAATATTCAGTGTTGTAGTGCCATTGCTACAAACTCATTAGTGCAGAAGTGTAAGGACTCGGGTGCATTCACCAAACAATGTACAGTAGGAGAACTAGCGTTAGCTAAAGCACTATGTTATTTGAGGGCTAGCATTAACTTAATGCCTCTCACCATATTCTGAAAGCTGGGATCGAGGAGCCTTGTCCCTACAAAAATGCAGTTGTTTATAGCAGACAGAGTAGTCAAGAAGCCTGTGGGGATCCTGTATGATGTGTTGGTAAAGGTAGACAGATTTATATTTCCCGCATATTTTGTTATACTTGACTGTGAAGTTGATTTTGCAGTTCTGATCATTTTGAGAAGACCTTTCTTAGCCACATGTCGAGCCTTAGTTGATATAGAGAAGAGTCTACTTACTTTCAGGTTTGATGAGGAAGCAGCGGTGTTTCAAGTCGATTAGCTGGATGGAAGTAGCCCTGAGTTCCAAGTCATCTCAATTGTTACAACAGATGCAGAGGATGGAGCAGAGATCCCGTTGGAATAGAGGCTTGGTGTTGATCCTCTGGCAGCCATGTTGATGAACTTTGATAGTGACAACATTCCTGATTATGAGGAAATAGTAAATGATCTTGGGGTGTCATTTGGGCCGAGGCAACAATCAAAGTTGGAGTTGGATTTATGTAACAGGGAGACACCACCTACAAGACCCTCTGTAGAAGTTCTACCAAAGTTAGAGTTAAAGGCATTACCATCGCATCTGAAATATGCATGCTTGGAAGGAAACAGTACATTACCTATCATCATTACAGCAGATTTAAGTGAAGCCCAAATAGAATTACTAGTCTCAGTTCTCAAGAGGCATAAGAGAGCTATTGGGTGGACAATTGCAGACATTATTGGGATACCCCCGGGGATATGCACTCCTAAAATTCAGGTAGTCACGGATTACAAATCGAGTATTGAGCATCAAAGGCAGTTGAATCCCCTAATGCAAGATGTTGTGAGGAAAGAAATCAGCAAGTAGTTAGATGCAGGAGTAATCTACCGAATCGCTGACAGTGAGTGGGTGATTCCAATGTAGTATGTTCCAAAGAAAGGGGTGTCACCATGGTGTCAGATGAAAAGAATGAGTTAATTCTGGTGCAACCAGTTACGGGATGGAGACTGTGTATAAACTACCAAAAATTAAACGCTTCCACTGAGAAAGATCATTTCTGCAAGTCATTCATAGATCAAATGCTTGATAGACTTGCAGAGATGGGTTGTATTGTTTCCTTGATGGTTATTCCGGTTATAATCAAATTGTCATTGCACCTGAAGACTAAGAGAAGACCAATTTTACATGTCCATACGGTACCTTTGCATTTAAGAGAATGTCATTTGGATTATGTAATGCTCCAGCAACCTTTCAAATATGCATGATGTTCATTTTCTCTAATATGGTAGAAAGCACTATTGAAGTGTTCATGGATGATTTCAGTGTGGTGCGTCAATCTTTTGAAGAATGTCGATTGCGTTTGAGTAATGTATTAGAAAGATGTGTCGAGAGTCACCTAGTGTTGAATTGGGAAAAATGTCACTTTATCTTCAAAGAAGGCATTCTACTTGGTCATAGAATTTCAGGCAAAAGAATTGAGGTGGATAAAGTAAAAATTGAGGTGATAGAAAAACTGCCACCAACAATCTCGGCAAAAGGTATCCGAAGTTTTCTAGGCCATGTTGCATTCTACTGTCGTTTCATAAAGGATTTCTCCAACATCTCACAACCCTTGTGTAAGTTGCTAGAGAAAGATGCGAATTTTGTGTTTGATGATGCATGCATGCACGCCTTCGAAGAATTGAAAAGAAGGCTAACAATGGCACCCATTATCATAGCTCCAGATTGGTCACAACCATTTGAGTTAATGTGTGATGAAAGTGGGGCGGCAATCAGTGTGGTATTGGGGCAATGAAGAGAGAGTCCTGCATCCGATATATTATGCCAGCAAGGCACTGAATGTGGCCTAGAAGAATTACACTATAACAGAACAAGAATTGCTTGCATTTGTGTTTACATTTGGAAAATTCTATTCATACTTTTTGGGAGCTAAGATGATTATGCATACAAACCATGTGGCACTCAAATATCTTATGGCAAAGAAAGATACAAAGCCAAGGTTGATTAGATAGGTACTTCTCTTGCAGGAATTCAATTTTGATGTGATTGGTAGAAATGGATCAGAAAACCAGGTTGCCGATCACCTTTCTAGATTGGAAGATAAGGCTATGATAAAGTCCGATGATGGGCTGGGCATAGATGACTCATTCCCCGATGAAAGAGTTCTGGCAGCGTCACATGATCTTATACCTTGGTTTGCAGATTATGCTAACTATTTGGCAAGTGATATAGTGCCTCCTGATTTGAACACCTATTAGCATCACAAGTTTGTGCATGATGTAAAGAAGTTCTTCTGGGATGAGCCATTTTTGTTTCGCATTTGTGCGGATGGGATCATCCATAGTTGTATTGCAGAGGTTGAAATGATGAGCATTCTTACAGCATGTCATCCTTAATTGGTGGGTGGACATCACAGTGGAACTCGAACGACTTACAAAGTGTTGCAGTGTGGCTACTACTGGCCATCTTTACACCAAGAGACCCATGATTATGTAAAGTCTTGTGATAGATGTCAAAGAGCGGGAGAAATTTAGCGAAGGCACGAACTCCCTATAAATCCTATTTTGGTCATAGAACTATTCGATGTTTGCGGCATTGATTTTATAGGACCCTTTGTTAGCTCTCACGGTAACAAGTGTATTCTGGTTGCAGTTGATTATGTCTCCAAGTGGGTGGAAGCCATAGATTTAACAAACAACGAGGGTATGAGTGTTATGTGATTTCTTCGCAAAAGTAATTTTTCAATGTTCGGTACACCTCGGGTAATTATCAGTGATGGAGGTTCTCATTTTTGCGATCGACTATTAAAATCTCTCCTTGAAAGGTATGATGTGAAGCACCGTGTGGCAACCCCATATCATCACCAAACTAGTGGACAAGTGGAGGTATCAAATAGGGAAGTAAAGCAAATCATATCCAAAACAGTGAATGTGAATCTTGCTGATAGGTCAAGGAAGTTGGATGATACTTTATGAGCCTACCGGACTACCTTCAAAACTCCCATCGGAATGTCTCCTTATCAACTGGTGTTTGGGAAAGCATGCCACCTGCCGATTGAACTAGAACACAAGGTGTTGTGGGCATTGAAGAAGCTGAATCTAGTTTGGCATGAAGCGGAAACCTCTAGGCTAATGCAAGTGAACGAGCTTGATGAGTATAGATACGAGCAAATGAGAGCTCAGCTTTGTACAAACAACGAATGAAAGTTCAACATGATCGCAAAATTGAAGATCGCCAGTTTGCTCCGGGAGACATGGTATTACTTTACAACTCTAGGTTGAAATAGTTTCTTGGAAAACTCAAATCTAAGTGGATGGGGCCTTTCAGAGTTGTGCGTGCTTTTAGTCATGGAGCTATCGAGTTAGAAAGCAGGGATGGAAAAACTTTCAAAGTCAATGGACAAAGGGTAAAAAGGTATATGGGTGATATGGAAGAGCTCAGAACAGTGGAAGATTAGGACCTTGAAGAGGCAAAATCGCAAAAGATTCATGTCGTGTTGCGACACTAAATCAGGTGCTTCCTGGGAGGCAACCCATGGTACGCCCCTTGCATTTTTCTCTGTGTTTTTACTTTGAGGACAAAATATCACATTTTAGTAGGGTGGTGGAAGTTATGGATTAAGGTGAAGTCTGAGTAGCCTCAAATCTATAACTTCCCCTATTTTTTATCCCAAGATTTTGTTGCCGTGTTTCTTTTTCCTTATGGATGTTTAATTTTTTATTGAACCAGCATGTTTAGGAAGTATAGATAATTGGTAAATTCATAGTAGTGGTATCTAGTGGCATATACATAATTTTTAGATTTGTTTTCAATGTTTTGATGAAAAATTGGATACCCTCAAAATTTGTGAGGTTATGATTATTGATGCATTCATACATGTTTTAGCATCTGGCAATATTTGTTTTGATATTGTGAAGGTAAGTTGAGACTGAAAGCATGACCTGTGAGTCTATACTTGATTGTGGATGCAATTGTCATGTGTGTTGTGAGCTTATTTTGCTGCATTCATGCATCTTGTATGGGCCCAAAACTTGCCTTGTCACTCTAAAATTGGTTTGGTGATATGGTGGATATGGAAAGGATCTTATGCGTTTGTTCCTTGAGTGAAACCACTTTTATCCTAAATGATCGACCAGATGAGTGAATGAATCCCTTGTTCCAAACTTTCGAGCTTCTCATGTACTCGTTCTTTCTTGATACCTTGCCATCTTAACCTTGTTTGATGAAATGCTTTAATATTAGCCCTGGTCTATCCTTGAACATATGAACCTTGATCGAGGTCAAAGGTCTAAGTTGAGGGTGGCTGCAGTTAGTGGCCCTGGTTTGAGGTATAGATATTGTGTACTTCACCTGAGGCTAAAAGCCTAAGTTGATGGTGGCCCTTATTGTGGCAAAGTAATAATAATAAGGTGGTTAGTGGGAAATCAAGAAAGAAATGAAAAAGCATGAAACAAGTGAAGAAAAAGAAAAGAAAAGTGTCTTGAGTTGAGGAAAAATAGCAAAAATAAGCCTGAAATCAAGGTACAATTGAAAAAGAGAAAGAAAACACTTGAGAAAAGTTCAAACAGGAGAATAAAGGTGGAGTGATTAAAAATAGGTTAGACTATGAAAGCAAAAAGTGTTGGTGAACATGGTTCAATGATAGTTTTTAGTCACTACTTGCTCAAAATACCATACTAAAGCACCCTGATCTTATGTTACAAGCCTTTAAGTCCTAAAGTGATCTAACTCTGCTTTATCACCAAGCCAGGATATGAGTATAGAGGTAAGCCTATGGTGTTAGCCAGTATGCATTGAATTTCAATTGTGAGAGTGAGAATGTTTCCTCAGTCCCTGAATTCTAAATGTTTTTGACTGAGTATGAGGGACTTCTTTCCAGTGAGGGCATATGCACTACTTAAGTAGCATATGACTATACCAGCTATTGTGGATGGGTGACGCTCCGTAGCTTGTCATAGTTGGATTTTCATGTCTCTCATTACGTTCTTATTTGCTTAATAACTTTTCAATCTTGTTTTGGAAAAAGTAGTTGGGTACCCGAATCAAAGTAGTTGATGTATATGTCATTAGTATAGTTGCTATGTATTTATCTTTGTCTGTGTGGATTGAGTCATCTCTTGAGGAAAAGCAACAATTTTAAGTTGAGGGTGTTGATGTGCTGTCAAAATATGACACATTTGGTGCTTGAAACAAGGGATTTTGTGAGTTTCTAAAGCAATTTTTTAGTGTTTTGATGTGTTTTTGTGTTGATCTTGCAGAAAAGTTAGGTTGGCATAATTTTGAAGAAAAATTATAGATTTTGTTGAAGTATAGGCCATACGAGCCAACCTACGAGTCGTAGGGTGGTGTCATAGTAGGAATCAGAGACTAATGCCAAGTGAAGGTCATTCTTACGAGGACATCCTACGAGTCGATACATACTATGACTCGTATAGGTGGACTCATAGCAAGAATCATATAGCCAAAATATTGGACAAAAAAACTAAAGATCAAGACTACAAGACAAACATACAAGTCGTAGCACAAGCAATGACTCGTACCTATGAGTTATACCAATTTAGTCCAAGATGCCAAGAACCTAATACGAGACCTCGACTACGACTCGTAGATCATCCTACGAGTCATAACTGTGAGACTTATCAGCCGCCAGCTGTCTTTCCTGTGTAAATTTTAGGGTTATTTTGTAAATGCTATACATAGTTTAAGTTAGGTTTTTGAGAGGGAGTTCGACCAGTAGACAATCTACCATGACATTTTGAATCTTCTCTTAGTTGTTTTAGGGTAGTTTATTGTTCTATATTAGAAAACCCATTTTATGGATTGCAAATCTTACCTTGTACTTATTGTTGATTAATCAAGCTTGTGGTTTTGTAACTTGTGCTGCCCATTCTTTTCATTGTTATTGGTAAAACTCTCAATTATGTCTATCATGTGCATTTTTGTGTTTTTTTGCTTTAGCCATGAGTAGCTAAGCACCCACAACTTGGGGTTGGGAACCATGGGTAGTTGACTTGAAATAACCTAGGTTTCTTGCATTTTTATTATTGGGATTTTGCATGCATTATCGATTTCCCTTCATTTTTATTGTTATTTGGTGGTGGCCAACACCAAACCCCACCTACTATCACGATTCCCATCAAGGTAGTGACGAATAGGAAAAGGGAAGTAGATGATAGAATTCGATTGATATGTTCTCATCTAATCAACCAAACCTGACCAAGGAGAGGTTGACTGGGACTATTGGTAACGGTTAGTTGGCACTCCATGGTGGCCGACCAAGTGCTATGGTGAAACTCGACCTTCACTTTCACAAGAGGGCTGGAAGAACCTATGTTACCATCATGCATATAAATCATCAATTGTAGTTATGTTATCTAGAGTAATCGAGTCGACGAACCATGGGGAACACAATTCCCAAGTTATCCTCAAAATTGAGTGTTTCCTTGCATTATAGTTAGTGTTTATTTATTTTGTTTGTGAATCACAACCCTGTCCCCCTCCCCCCATTTAGAGATTGTAGTCATAAATACTAGAAATATCTAGTAGTGAAATCTTATAGTCAAGCCCTGTATTCCCTATGGATTCGACCCTAACCTCGGTTAGGTTAATTGCTGACAACGACTACTTTCTTATTGGAGCGTGAACATCATCAACCTCTAACATAAATTTGAGAGGGTACCAAGACACTTTTCAGGCTCACCCTCATAATATCATGAGTTCAACATAAGGAAAAGACACCAAATAGTAAGAGTAGCATAGCTAGTGTCCCCGAACTTGAGGATTCACCAAAGCTTATCTTTTGGAAGGCAATCTAGCCACGTGGAGGATAATCAATAGGTGTTTCAGTCCCTACATGGTAACATCATGTAGGCATAGAGTATGTGTTAGTATGTTTGAATGTACTAAGTATGTAGGATGCAATGCAACAAGAGATAGGTAACATAATCAAAATGCATATACATAGGTAATAGGCAAGTATAATAGCAGTATGGCATGCATGATCAATGCTTAAAGTAAAATATTCTTTGCAAATCATTCATCTTATATAGGAAATTATATATATAAGTGTGGGAGAAACCTCAATCGACATAAAATAAGACCAAGAAAGCTACAACTTGGAATTCTAATGTCTACCCTACACCGCAAGTAAGGGGGAAGTTACTTGCCAAGGTGAACCTTCTAATGTCTAAGTGGATCCACTAAGCCTTATGTGAACCGGCTACTTGCCTCTAGTTCTTGAACTCGGGTACTCGCCTCAAGCCCGGACTTGGGTACTCGCCTCAAGCCCTCATATTTAGGGTACTTGCTTCTAATCCCTTCACCTACGGTGGCACATAGTTTTGGGACTTGGGTACTCACCTCTACTCCACTCGGTGCTAAGACAAATCCCGTGGAATACTTAAAATAATTATAGATTTAATAACTTGTAGGAAACATAGAAGACATGACATGAGTACTCTTAACATGATTGACCTCAAATGGTGAGCCTAACTCCAAATATAATAATGGATCATCACTGATATTATCCTTACATTAACATTAACATCAAAGACTCATAAAGGTAAAATTTTTGAGAAAAGAGCCTAATCCGGCTTTACAACATCATCAACATTTCCATGAATTAAACACATCTTTAGGAAGCCCAAAGTCATAATAAAGTCACTTGACTCATAAATCAACCAATAGATCATCAATACATTAAGAATCCTTGAAAAGGCATTTTATCAAATACTTGGCGGGTGTATAATACTAGTACAAAATCATGCAATTCAAGAGTGAAAACATGTAGGAAAAACCAATGTAAATCCACCTACCAACACTTAGTAATATCCTCTAACAAGATACATCAAAACCCCTCATCAAATCACACAATATATCTTAGATTTATAACTCAAAACATGCATAGTTGAACAACACTTCATAAAACTCCAATGTAGTTTATAGTCATAATCCATAATAAGTAATACCCATAAATAAATCAACTTGCAAACATGCATTTAATATGAAAAGGAAAGTTAGGAACCATGGTTGAAAGGACTCAATGGTTGAAACCCACATACCTCAATTTTGAAGAATTCCTTGATAAAGATTGAGATGAGAAATTGAAGCATGAATAAAATCCTTAGATATAGAATGAGTTTGGGACCTTTGAATTTTGATGAAATATTTGTCTAAGTGCTAGAGAGGATTTTGGGGAATGTCTTGTATGATATGGGGTTGAAAAATGGCTAAGTATAGGAGTTTTTACGCATATGAAGGCTTAGGACCAAGACCCCAAAGTCTTGTGTCGAGATAAGAAAATCAGTAATAAAATACACTACTTCGCATCGTGAAGCAGTCGCAGGCTGCTACAGGAATTGCAAAATTGGGGTTATACCTATTTTCCACTCAATTTTTTTCACTGAACAAGAATATGAAGTCGGATTTTTGATATCATGTTCGAACTCTGAGATGTATAAAAATTATGATTATGGGAATTTTCGAAGGACATTTTCGAGCACTTTTTGGGGTCATTTCAATGGAGAAGGTAAGTTTGATTAGGGAAAGATTGAAAACATCCAAAAGTCGTCAAAATTCCTATGCTGATGTGAGGGGAAGGGACCTTGAATATAAAGTTGACATTGGGTCTATTTGAAGGTTTCACCCGTGATGAGTGTAGTTCGTTATGGTAAGAAGTGTGAGTTGAGACCTAGATATGTGGGTCCTTATAGGATGTTGAGGAGGGTTGGTAAGGTAGCCCATGATTTGGAGTTTTCTAGTGAAATGGACTTGGTTCATCCAGTCTTTCATGTATCCATATTGAGGAAATGTGCGGGTGATTCGAATGTTATCGTTCCATTAGATGTTGTGGGTATTGTTGAGGACAACTTGACTTATGAAGATGCTTTAGTAGATATCTTGGATAGACAAGTAAAGAGTTGAGGAACAAGGATGTGGCTTTCGTAAAGGTCATTTAGAGGAATCAACAAGTTGAAAATGCTATATGGGAGGCCTAGGCGGACATGCAAAAGCGATATCCCTACCTCTTCCATTCTACTCAAGCCTAAGGTACTAATTCTAAGTCTTTTATGTGATTTCATGTCTCATGTATCAGGCCTATATGTCATTTGTATGTATTCATGTTTATGTTGACAAGTTCGTGGTGATTTTGACACTTATGTGAAATTTTTGAAATGATGTTTAAGTACATTGTTGCATTATTGTGTGGGCCGAAATTATCATGCTTACTTCTATTATATATGTTTCTTGACATTCGGGGACGAATGTATCCAAGGGGGAGATATTGAAATGATCCAAACAAGTGCCCGAAAATATGTCTCGGAAGTGCCCATATTGTAATTTCCATATATCTCAAAATCCATATGTGATATCTAAAATCCGACTTTATATTCTCATTCTTGGGGAAAATTGAGTGGGAAACAGGTATAACTCGAATTTCAGAGGGCGTGTAGTGAAAAATGAATTTTGCCTTGCAATTCCAGTAGCAGTCTACGACTGCTCCGCGATGCGGACCTGTCTCGGAGCAGTGTATTTTGTTGCTAGTTTTCTAATCTTGATCTAAGGCTTTGGGGTCTTGGGCCTAAGCCTTCCCATGCACAAAACTACCTATACTTAGCCATATTTCAACACCATATCATACAAGACATTCCTCAATACTCTCTCAAATACTTAGACAAGTATTTCACTCAAAATTCATGTGCCAAATCTTATTCCAGATCTAAGGATTTCACTCAAACTTCAAGTCTCCATTCAAATCTTCTTCAAGAAAATCTCCAAGGTTAAGTTATATAGGTTTCAACCATTGGGTCATTTCACCCATGGTGCCCAACCTTTCTTTTTACACAAATTGCATGTTTCTAAGTTGATTTACTTATGGGTCTTACTTACTATGAATTTGACTATGAACTATGTTGGGGGTATCATAAAAGTGTGACTGTTTAAACATGTTTTGAGTTATGAATCTTTGATCTATCTTGAGATTTGATGAAGGGTTTTGATGTATATTGCATGAGGGTACTACCAAGTGTTGGTGGGTGGTTTTAAATTGAATTTACTTGTATGATTTCACTCTTGAATTACATGGTTTTATACTAATATTACATATCTGCCAAATGTTTGATAAAATGTCAATTAATGTTTTTTGAGTTGTTGAAGGCCTAATGCATGGTATATGAGTTAACTGACTTTATGATGATGAAAGAGATATGTATATGTGTTGATTTCATGAATGGTATCTATAGTATTGGAAGTTGATCAATTGCCTCGTTCGGGGGTAGTAGGCCCGAACTACCATGTTGGGAGGTATATACCTTAATCGCCTAGCTCGAGGGTGCTAGGCCCATGCAACCATGTTGGGGGGTTTATACCTCAATCGCCTCGCTCGGGGCGTGATAGGCCCGTGTTATCATATTGGGGGATATATACCTCAATTGCCTCGCCAAGGAGGTGGTAGGCCTTGGTTACTAATGATGGTCTCTTCCTACACATGTAAAATATTCTATGTAAGCATGTTTTACCACAAGCATCATTCATGCATGCCATATTGCTATATGCTCATTTATTGCCTAAATATGCATTTCGATTATGTTGTCTATCTCTTGTTGCATTGCATTCTACATACTTAGTACATTTAAATGTACTAACGCATACTCTATGCCTACATGATGTTACCGTGTAGGAACTGGAGCTCCACTTGATCATTCTCCTCCTTCACATGGCTATTACGATTCTCTCAAAGCAAGTTGGTGAGTCCTCAACTCCGAGGACATACTTCTCTTGATTTATGTTATGTATTGACTCTTCTTATGTTGGATACTTATGGCTATGAGGGTGAGCCCGGAGATTGTCTTGGCCTCCGTTCCTATCATGTATTAGCGGTATTGTTGGAACCTTATGACATGTTAATGGTATACTATTGGCTTGTTATGTTTCTATGGTATCGAAGATGTCCCTTAGCCCCGTATTTCCCCTTTTTCTATCTATTGTTGTTGTATTATTGCTTCCACGACCAAGGATGTGTAATGATATGATGAGAGACTTGATTCGGATCCCTTCGGATTCCCCATTCGTCGTGTTACGTCTAGGCCCTAGGCGTGAGTCGTGACACTTAGATATAAAACCATTTACATGTATAATAAAAGCATAAGAAGAACTGTCTTGCACCTCAAACGACATGAAATACCTGAAAAGCTAAACTTGTACATTGTATTGATTCATGACAATTATATATGAAAATCATGTAGTTTTACGAAAATACCTCAATTGGCTTTCAGGCAATTTTTTGCCCAAATCATTCATTACATTAATATTTGTATAACAATGCATGTGATTAGTGACAACGGGGTCACTTCTAGAATAAAATCAACTTCCTGTATGTACAAATAGTCAGAAACATATGAAAAGGTTAAGACTTGTATACTTTTATTATAATAATAAAATGCAACCATGGATTATTTATACAAACATACGTATAATAAGACTTGTATACTTTGTATACTTATATATTTCTTTACTTATATAATGACTTTATACAAAATCTACAAATCACAATCATAGATCAATCATAAAAATAAATTAACTATAAATAAGATGAATTAACTATACGCTTTTTGTGCTTTTACTGAAATTGAGAAAACTTTAGCTGCATATTTGTAACGAAATTAAAAGATAATAGAATGTACAAGTCATATACTTTGTATTATATAATTTCACATATACAAAACTATAAATGTATATAACTACAAGCTAAATGAGTCTTATACAAAAACTACAATTGTTACATTATGTGTGTTCCCTTTCCCTGTTACACATGATGTATCATATATAAACAAAGATCTCATATAATACAAAAGCTAACCACAATTACTAAGGTGTATTTAACTACAAAAATTAAGCTTGATATAGTTATACAATATAATTACACAAAATATATAAAACACAAAATAAATGATCTTCTACAAAAACTACGATTGTTTAATCGAAAAAGGGCTTAAAATACTCTTGAAGTATTAAAACTGATACAAAATTGTCTCTCATCCACGTTTTGAGCCTAAAATATCTTTCTCATTCATCTTTGGGGCCTAAAATATCTTCTCTTTAACAGATTTTTAATTAAATAATTATTTTATACACATGACAGTTAATTATTCCTGAAATTTAATTATTTATAAATTAAAAAATTCACCCCATATTTAGACCCAAACTCGCCCAAATTATTTTAACCCGCCACCCAACTACTTGCCCCAAACACCTCCCAAACAAATGAAATACTGCATCAGATTGCAAGATGGGCTTCTTGAATCATGGGCAAGACATCTCATACACGTACATACATAACCCACCCACCAACCGACGCTCCATTAATATTTGTTTTTAGAAGAGAAGAATCCTTTCTTCTTCCTCCTCATCAATTTTCAGCTCATTACTCAGCACCTTTTTTTTTCTTTTTTTTTTTTTGTGATATTCACATATTGTGTCTGTTTTCCTCTTTTATCTTACATACTATTCAGAAATCAAATTGTGGCTGCAATCTTTCTTAAAAAAATTATGGATCAATTTGGCATTTTGGTTGAGAGATATGGCGTCAAAGTCCAGCGAGGCAAGTCAACACCCATGGCGAATTTGAAGGCTAAAGTCAATTCCGCCAATGGTTTTCCCTCAAATCTCGGGTTTAATTCGGGCCAAAACTCAGATCCTTTTGCGAATGATCTAGATGGAATTTTCACGTCACACAACTAAGATGATAATGATATTTTTGGCGGTGTTTTTGTGAATTCTAAGCAGCAGTAGAACAATGTGGGTATTGAATCATGGGTAAGATCCGACAGGAAGTCCAGTCTTGCAATCTGATCAAAGTATTTCATTTGTTTGGGAGATGTTTTACATTATTTGGGAGATTTGGGGTGTTACAATGATTTGGTCAAGTTTTGGTCTAAATATGGGTGAATTTTTTTAATTTATAAATAATTTTAAATAATTAAATTTCAATGAATAAATTATTGTCATGTGTATAAAATAATTATTTAATTAAAAAATAATTAAAGAGAAGGATATTTTAGGTTCTAAAGGTAGATTAGAAGACACTGTAGACTCAAAAGATGAATGAAGTATATTTTTATATCATTTTTAATAATTTGAGGATATTTTAGGCCCTTTTTCCGTTGTTTAATTTTGTATGTCATCCTCCTTTATTACATATATCTAGTATTTGTGTCGTGGGTTATGCAGATATTTTTATAATAATAATTTTAAAATTAAATTTATAATTTTATTTTT